>CM053034.1:206269979-206469979 GCA_028564925.1 Lithobates sylvaticus | reverse complement strand
GGCGATCAGCGATTTTTATTGTGACTGCGACATTATGGCGGACACATCGGACATTTTTGGAACCATTGTCATTTTTATAGCAATCAGTGCTATTTAAATGCATTGATTCCTGTATAAATGACACTGACGGTGAAAGAGTTAACCACTAGGGGGCGGGGAGGGGTTATGGTCTGTGACGTGTGTTTTTTTTTTTTCATTAGGGGGCGGGGGCTGACGTCTGACGCCACTGATCGGCTTTCCCGATGACAGGGAACAGCCGATCAATGACAGGCAGTGTAGGAAGCGCGGGGAGAGGTTTGTTTACACAGACCTCTCCCCGTTCTTCAGCTCTGTGACCCGATCGCGGGACACCAGCGGCGATCGGGTCCGCTGGTCCCGCGGCCATGGTCACAGAGCTCCCGACCGGGTCGGGAGCGCCCACGACCCCACGGCTAGGCAATTAAAGGGGACATACCTGTACGTGCTTTTGCCTAGCCGTGCCATTCTGCTGACGTATATGTGCAGGAGGCGGTCAGGAAGCGGTTAATGTACATAATATAATTGGGTACTGACATTTATAGGCAAAGTTGATCCAGGGAATATTTGATTGCCTCTCGTAGGATCAGAAAGGAACTTTTCCCCTGCTGGAGCAAATTGGATCATGCTTTGCTGTTTTTTTTGCCTTCCTCAGGATCAACTGTGGGTATAGGATTGTGTATATGGTATTGTATAATTTTTTTTTCACTTTTATTGCTTGAACTAGATGGACTTGTGTCTTTTTTCTGCCAGACTTACTATTTAACTATGAATCTAAAGACATGTTTTTAATGCTTTTTTAATGCAAGGAGCCTATATACCTGAGATTGACTTGGTATTGGCCCTCTTGCAGTCCCTATATACAGCAGAGCTCAGACAAGAGCGAGAGGAGCAGCACAAGGAGCCAATAACATTTGCCGCAGTGATCATTTGCTAACAGGAAACAGCAGAGTGACTGTCCAGCTAGAGGCTGGGGGAGTGACAAGATCCCAATAAGCGTATATTGATTGGTTTGCACAAAAGTTATATCGTCTACAATCTAGGGGATATGTTTATAGAATTTTTTTTTTTTTTACTAGTAATGGCGGCGATCTGTGACTTATATCTGGACTGCGACATTCCAACGGACAAATCCGACACTAAGTGACACTTTTTTGGGTTTCCAGTGAAATCAAAACAGTGATCTGTACTAAAAATTTGCACTGTCACTGTACTAATGACACTGGTTGGGAAGGGGTTAACATCAGGGGCGATCAAAGGGTTAACTGGGTGCCTAACAATGTGCTTGGTTACTGTGCGGGAGGTGCTTGTACTACAGGAAGGCTGATCTCTGTGTTCCTGCTTTGCAGAAACACAGGATCAATACCTTCACTACTGACAGAATGATGGCCTGCCTTGTTTACATAGACAGACTGCCGCTCTGCTTCTTTTCATGAATGATCGGCGGGTCCCGGAGGACTCGATTTGGCTCCTGCTGTTTCCAATCACAGCGGAAGTGTCAGACTTCACGTACCTGACTGATGAGCCAGAGATAGCAGGGTAAGGCCTCCCTTACGTGTCTGGTTCGCGGCCCCTGGTAGTATGGACAGGAGGCACGGGAGCACAGAGTGGTATGAGAGCCTGGCGGGTTATTGCAGGAGAAGAGGCCCAAAGGGCTTGATGCAGATGGGTCGGTGATCTCCAGGCAGCTGGACGCTGGCAGCGGATGCAGAGCAGGAGCTGAAGAGGCAAATCGGACAGCACCGAGCACAATGCGGGACAACTTAAATAGGCCGATTGGCACCAAGCGTCATGCGTGCGCGCACTGGCGCATGCGCGCCCGCACATGCGCACCCGCACGCACCCGCACACTAGCGCGCACAGGTGGGCGCCTGCGAGCCCACGTCCGTTCCGAGCATTTCCCTGACAGAAAGCAGGACGCCGGCAGCGTGCACCCCAGACCCGGAAGTGTCAGATCATGTATTGGGTACATGATCTGGCACAGAGCGGCTGCCCTGCCACAGTAAATGTGCATGGGGCGGCCGCTAAGCGGTTAAAAAATGTTTTTTTTAGGAAAAGTGTAACTGGCTATTAAATCTCCTCCATGTAGTGGCATATCTTGAGTTGAAAATAATGACCCCTGATGCAGATAGAAGATTGGAGGGGAATCCAGCACAGGAGGAAACTAACTATACAATGGGTTTGATTTACTAAAGGCAAAAAGACTGTGCACTTTGCCAGAGCAATTGCTCCAGAACTTAGCAAATGGGGTGAAACTTCGCCTTACAAAGAATACCCAAATTACATGCAAGGAAAATAATGATGGAAGTTAGTAGAGCTTCCCCTCATATCCCCTATATTCCTCTATACTACATGAGGTAGGCCTGAGAGCTGTACTACAATTCCCTAATGATAACCCTATGCTGAACACCAGTCAAGGCCAATTCATCTTGGAAGCCACAAAGTTCTGCTTGACGCATAACTACTTTGAATCCAATGGCGACTTTAACCTACAGACCCATGGCACAGCCATGGGGACCAACTTTGCCCCAAGCTATGCCAATCTCACCATGGGTCTGTGGGAGAATCGCTACATCTGGCTACCCTTTTCCTCACACTTGACATTTTATTGCTGATATATCGATGATGTCATAATCATTTGGGATGGTCCTAAATCTCTAATCCCACAATTTTCACACTAAATTTAGAAATACGGAACACATATTCCAAAAGCATTGGTCTATTCTACAAGAGGACCCACACCTTAAATCCACAATCTCAGCCCGACCCCCTCATTTCTCGAGCCAGGAACCAAAAAAAACGAAATTGCACCTAGCAGATTAAAACCAGTGCCCCCCTAAAGTTTTTCAACATTCAAGGCATGTATCAATGTCGTAAGTCTCAGTGCCTGACTTGCTCACCCATAGGCAAAAAGAATTCCAGTCCAAGGGCCAAAAATATCCCATATCTGACTTTTACACTTGCTCATCAGAGTTCGTGGTGTATTGCCTATCCTGTCCGTGTGGCCTACAATATGTAGGCCGCACAATCCATACACTCCGTAAAAGGTTTGGGGAACACAGGTGCCTAGTTGACGCCGGGTCTGACAAACATAGTATCCCCAAACATTTTCTCATTCACCACAAACACTCCTCACTTGACCTGAAAGTTTGGGTAATCGAGGCAATACCCAATAAATTCCCAGCACCTGAATGTTTCACGTGCCTTTGAGCAAGAGATATACCGATTAGATACCCTTGCGCCGGTTGGGCTGAATGAGGAACTAGAAAAAAACAAATGAAATATACATATATATATATACACACACACACACACACAATATTTCTCCCTTGTACACCCCTCACATTTTTGTAAATATTTTATTCTATCTTTTCATGTGACAACACTGAAGAAATTACACTTTGCTACAATGTAAAGTAGTGAGTGTACAGCTTGTATAACAGTGTACATTTGCTGTCCCCTCAAAATAACTCAACACACAGCCATTAATGTCTAAACCGCTGGCAACAAAAGTGAGTACACCCCTAAGTGAAAATGTCCAAATTGGACCCAATTAGCCATTTTTACTCCCTGGTGTCATACGACTCGTTAGTGTTACAAGGTCTCAGGTGTGAATGGGGAGCAGGTGTGTTTAAATTTGCTGTTATCGCTCTCACTCTCTCATACTGGTCACTGGAAGTTCAACATGGCACCTCTTGGCAAAGAACTCTCTGAGGATCTAAAAAAAATTATTTGTGCTCTGCATAAAGATGGCCTAGGCTATAAGAAGATTGCTAAGACGCTGAAACTGAACTACAGCACAGTGGCCAAGACCATAGAGCAGTTTAACAAGACAGGTTCCTACTCAGAACAGGCCTCGCCATGGTCGACCAAAGAAGTTGAGTGCACGTGCTCAGCGTCATAACCAGAGGTTGTCTTTGGGAAATAGACGTAGGAGTGCTGCGAGCATTGCTGCAGAGGTTGAAGGGGTGGGGGGGTCAGCCTGTCAGTGCTCAGACCATACGCCGCACACTGCATCACATTGGTCTGCATGGCTGTCGTCCCAGAAGGAAGCCTCTTCTAAAGATGATGTACAAGAAAGCCCACAAACGGTTTGCTGAAGACAAGCAGACTAAGGACATGGATTACTGGAACCATGCCCTGTGGTCTGATGAGACCAAGATAAATAATTGGTTCAGATGGTGACAAGCATGTGTGACGGCAACCAGGTGAGGAGTACAAAGAGAAGTGTGTCTTGCCTACAGTCAAGCATGGTGTTGGGAGTGTCATAGTCTGGGGCTGCATGAGTGCTTCCAGCACTGGTGAGCTACAGATCATTGAGGGAACCATGAATGCCAACATGTACTGTAACATACTGAAGCAGAGCATGATCCCCTCCCTGCAGAGACTGGGCCGCAGGGCAGTATTCCAACATGATAACAACCACAAACACACCTCCAAGATGACCACTGCCTTGCTAAAGAAGCTGAGGGTAAAAGTTGTATGGACTGGCCAAGCATGTCTCCAGACCTAAACCCTATTGAGCATCTGTGGGGCATCCTCAAATGGAAGGTGGAGGAGCGCAAGGTCTCTAACATCCACCAGTGGAAGAGGACTCCAGTGGCAACCTGTGAAGCTCTGGTGAACTCCATGCCCAAGAGGGTTAAGGCAGTGCTGGAAAATAAAATATTGCCACTTTTGGCCCAATTTGGACATTTTCACTTAGGGGTGTACTCACTTTTGTTGCCAGCGGTTTAGACATTAATGGCTGTGTGTTGAGTTTTTTTGAGGGGACAGAAAATTTACGCTGTTATACAAGCTGTACACTAACTACTTTACATTGTAGCAAAGTGTCCTTTCTTCAGTGTTGTCACATGAAAAGATAGAAGAAAATATTTACAAAAATGTGATGGGTGTACTCACTTTTGTGAGATACTGTACATTTCTATACAGTTTATACATTTCTATGATTAAAGAACTTTGCTAATTGTGTTTTTTCTTCTTTCCATTCAGGTTGAAGCAACTTGTGATGGTAAGGATTATTATTCGTTGTTGTTATTATGCTGGGCTCCGCCCGATAATGGTGTAATAATGAGGGAGGTGTGGTCCAGATGGGTAATACATGTCCTATTCTGTGATGCATAAGGCAGTGCATGATGGGATATGATCTACAGGAAGTGATGTAAGCAGGAAGCATTTTTTGAAACGTTCAAACAAAGAGGTGAACCTTCAAAGCCCCCGTGGACGAGGTAAGTGAGAGGTAAGCACATTGGGATGGCTGGGGGCAGAAAAGACATTAGAAAACGCTTCTAAAAAGTGAAATTCTGCCTGAAAAGGTGAACTTAGTCTTCAACTCTGGCTTTTCTCACCCTTCCAGCACCCCCAATTCTGCCCCTCCCCCTGAACCCTCACCTTATAATTGAAGTATCAACGTATGCACACCTTAACCACTTCAGCCCCGGAAGATTTTACCCCCTTCCTGACCAGAGCACTTTTTACGATTCAACACTGCGTTGCTTTAACTGACAATTGCGCAGTCGTGCGACGTTGTACCCAAACGAAATTTGCATCCTTTTTTCCCCACAAATAGAGCTTTCTTTTGGTGGTATTTGATCACCTCTGCGGTTTTTATTTTTTGCGCTATAAAGAAAAAATAGGGGATAGATTTATGGCATTTTTATTATTATTTATTTTTCTACTAGTAATGGCGGCGATCTGCGTTTTTTTTATCGGGACTGCCATATTGCGGCGGACAAATTGGACACTTTTGACCCATTTTTGGGACCATTGACAATTATACAGCGATCAGTGCTATAAAAATGCTGTGCAAATGTCATTGGCAGGGAAGGGGTTAACACTAGGGGCGATCAAGGGGTTAAATGTGTTCTCTCAGTGTGTTCTAACTGTAAGGGGGGGATGGGACTTGCTAGGGGAGATGACAGATCGCTGTTCATACTTTGTATGAACACACCATCAGTCTCTTCTCCCCTCAGAGAACCGGGATCTGTGTGTTTACACACACACAGATCCCGGTTCTCGCTGCGTCACGAGCGATCGCGGGAGCCCAGGCCCTCGCATCAGCTCCGGGGGCGCACCTGGGGGCCACAGGGCGAAGTGACATAACATTGTTTCGCCCCGACGTGCCAATCCAGGCGGCTGGTTGGCAAGTGGTTAAAGGAGTTGTAAAGTCAGAAGTTTTTTATCCTTTACATTCTATGCATTAAGATACAAGCATGTGTAGCAGCCCCCCCTAGGGTTGCCACTTTATCCCATTAAACCCGAAGTCTACCCCCCCAATACTTACCTGAGCCCCATCTCTGTCCAGCGATGTCCAGGAGTCCCTCGGCCATCCGCTGCTGTCAATCAAAGTCAGCTAGCCAATTAGGGGATATAGGGGGCGGGGCCTAACTGCAACTCTGTGTCTAAATTAACACAGAGAGCTGTGGCTTGGCTCGGGTGCCCCCATAGCAAGCTGCTTGCTGTGGGGGCACTCGACAGGAGGGAGGGGCCAGGAGCAGCGAATAGGGACCCGAGAAGAGGAGGACCGGGGCTGCTCTGTGCAAAACCATTACACAGAACAGGTAAGTGTAACATGTTTGTTTATTATTATATATTTTTTAAACTAGACTTTACAATCACTTTAAATTTGTTTGTCTTCTGTGTGTCATGTCACATTGCAGTCCTTCCACTCTCTCCAGCATTTGTGATAGGTGGACCTTACTGCTGTACAGAACCATGCCCACATTATTATTATACAGGATTTATATAGCGCCAACAGTTTGCAAAGCGTTTTACAAAATGAAGGCAGATATTACAGTCACACTACAATTTGGTACCAGAAGAATCACAGGGCCCTGTTCATTAGAGCTTACAATCTAAGAGGGAGGGTAAAAAAAGTAATAACTGCAGGAGATGAGCGGATGGAGAAAATAAATGTACGGTGTATTCGTTAGACGCAGGAGAGACTTCTTTAACAAGAAGGGATTTCAGGGACCGTCTAAAGATGGGTAGATTCAGAGATAGTCAGACAGATTGGGGTAGGGAGTTTCATAGGATGGGAGAAGCTTGGGAGAAGTCCTGGAGGCGAGCATGGGAGGAGGTGACAAGGGAACTGGAGGAGGTCTTCTGAGGACCGAAGAGAATGGTTTGGTTGACATGGTGTTGTTTAATCCCAATTCTGTGCTGTACTGTAAGTCCAGGCTAATGGAGGGGGTGCATCCATTAGACATGTGCAATTCGTTTAGTTCCGAATTCGTTTTTTAACAAATTTTGACAAATTTGTTAATTCTGAAATGTCCGAATTTCAAAATTTTTCAATTTTCGAAATTTCGAATTTAGTAAAATTCTGATTTTTAGAATTTTCGAATTTCCAAAAATTCTAAATTTCGGAAATTCTGAATTTCGTTTAGTTCTGAATTAGTTTGTTAACAAATTTTTGGAAAATTCTGAATTTTGGAAATTCGAAATTCGGAAATTCCAAATTTCAGAAATTGGAAATTTGTTTAGTTCCGAATTTGTTTTTTTAACAAATTCTAACAAATTCGTTAATTCTGAAATTTCAGAATTTTTCAATTTCTGACATTTCGAATTTCCGAATTTTCTAAGTTTCTGAAATTCTGAAATTTCGGAAATTCTGAAATTTCGGAAATTCAGGAAATTTCGGAAATTTCCAAATTCAAAAATTCTAAATGAGGAAATTCAAAAATTTTTACATTTCGGAAATATGAAAATCAAAAAATAAGAATGAAAATTTGAAAATTCAAAAGAATGAAAATCCGAACATTCGAAAACCCGAAAATCTGAAATAATAACTAATAATAACTATTAAATTATAGGTATTGGAATTTTCTTTCAAATTTGTCTGTTAGTGAATGTAACGAGTACGGATTTATCCAAAGTTACGAATTATCTGAAATAATGAATGCCGTATCTAAACAAATGGATCGTAACAATCTAATAATAATAAATAATAATAAAAACCTTTTTATTATTATTTATTATTAATCTGTTCCATTCTATTTGTTTAGATGCGGCATTCGTTATTTTGGATAATTCGTAACTTCAGATAAATTTGTATTCGTTATGTTCACAAACAGCCATATTTGAATGGAAATTCCAATACCTATAATTGAATAGTTAGTTATTATTAGTTAGTTATTATTTCAAATTTTACAGATTTTTTTTCAGATTTTCAGATTTTCAAATTTTTTAATTTCTGAATTCCTGAATTCCAAAAATTGTGAAAATGTAAAAATTCGGAAATGTGAAAATTCGGAAATGTGAAAATCTGGAAATATGAAAATTCGGAAATTCGAAATTCAGAATTTTCGAAATTGGAAAATTTGAAAATCCAAAATTCCGAAAATTCGGAATTCGGAAATTTGTAAATGCAAATTTTCCAATTTCCAAAAAAAGCAAAAAACGATTGAAACAAAAATGAACACATTTTTTGTCAGTGCACATGTCTAGCATCCATGACAGCCCGGGGTCACAGGAAGTGGGTTGAATATTGGAGTACCTGAATGGGAAAATGCAAGGGGGGTGAGGTAAGTTTTTCAGTCAAAGCAGCATTTAAAAAAAATGTTTTAAACTTACTGGGCAATGGATTTCTATTTTTTTTAAATACCTTTGGCTTGGACAACAATAATACCCTGTACGCAAATCTTAAATACTGATTATAGCCAGGAATGACATGTCTAATAAGTATAAAACAACCAATCTGCAAGTTGTAGATTATACTGGATTATTAATTAGACAATTTTCTTTTTACTTATTTTACTTTAGCTCAGTGTCCATCGATCTCTGTCAATGTCGCCACCAATCAGATAACAGTCTCGGGACAGGTGGATGGACTTGTCCTGCAGAATATAACATACACCAATGGGACAGCTGTGGTGGCTTCTGATGGCGGCTACAATAACACCTCACAGATGACCTTTGTGTCTGGTACACAGTACATCATGCACTATGGAAACAACACCTATGATTGCTGCTACAACTTTACAACTAGTAAGTTCTGGAGAAAAGAGTCAGACATCCCAAGTCTCCCTTGAGGTGTTGGAGTCACTTGCATTTCGGGGGCGGCTCCCAGACACCCGCAAGTCCTGCCCGATATCACGGCTGTGGGACTGATCCTGGAAGGTCCCCTGGTTCACAGTCGGGGATGATCGGTAGACATGTGCAATTCGCTTGGTTCCGAATTAGTTTTTTAACGAATTTAGAAAAATTTGTTTATTCCGAAATTTCAGAATTTCAGAATTTCGAATTTCCAAATTTCTGAATTTCGAATTTCCAAATATTCGAATTTCCCAATTTCAGAATTTTGCAATTTTGGAATTTCCAAATATTCGAATTTCCCAAATTTCAAATTTTGGAATTTTGGAATTTTCGGAATTCGAGAATTCAGAAATTCACAAATGTGAAAATCCAAAAATTCGAAAAAAAGAAAGTTATTATTTCTAATTTTACTGATTTTCTTTCTTTTTTTCAGATTTTAGAATTTTCGAACTTCCGAATTTCCAAATTTTTGAATTTACGAATTTTTGTATTTTCGGAATTCGAAAATTCAGAAATTCGAAAATTTGAAAATCTGAAAAAGTTAAGTCAGTTTTTCTAATTTTACTAATTTTCTTTCGAAAATTTGAAAATAAAAAAAAAGAAAGAAAATCAGTAAAATTCGAAATAATAACTTTCATTTTTTCAGATTTTCGAATTTTCAAATTTCTGAATTTTCGAATTCCAAATTTTTGCATTTTCGGAATTCGAAATTTCAGAAATTCAAAAATTCGAAAATTCGAAAACCTGAAAATTTTTTTTTTGAATTCCGAAAATCCAAAAATTTGGAATTCGATAATTCAGAAATTCAAAAATTCGAAATTTTACTGATTTTCCTTCTTTTTTCAGATTTTCAGATTTTCAGATTTTTGAATTTCCCAATTTTCGAATTTTTCGCAAAAATTCGGAAATTCGGAATTTGAAAATCCCAAAATCTGAAAAAAAGAAAGAAAATCTGTAAAATTCAAAATAATAACTAACTATTAAATTATAGGTATTGGAATTTTCTTTTAAATTTCGCTGTTTGTGAACGTAACGAGTACGAATTTATCCGAAGTTACGAATTATCTAAAATAACGAATGCCGTATCTAAATAAATGGAACGTATCAATCTAATAATAAATAACAATAATAATAAAATCTTTTTATTATTATTATTTATTATTAATTTGTTCCATTCCATCTGTTTAGATGCGGCATTCGTTATTTTGGATAATTCAGATAATTCTCTCCCTCCTGCGGCTGTCGGCTAAAAAGCTGTACAGGGATATTGGTGATCACAGCTGTCCCTCCTGCTGCACCGATCATTCCCAGCTATTTCTTGTATCCTCCTCCTCCTCCAGCCCCCCTCCGTGTCCTTCTACCCCCTTCTTCTCTGACTCCCTGTCGTCCTTGTCTGCCCTCCCTCGTCTCCCGCAGCCGGCTTCCCTCCTCTCCCACCAGCTGTGGGGGTCCTGATATCTCACCAAAGCCCCCCAACAGGTCTGATAAAAAAAATATATATATAAAAAAAAATGAAATTGTAAACAAAAATGATGCAATGCATAAGTTTTTTATTTATGTTACTTGATAACAAAAATGTATTTATTTTTCCTTCTTAGAGCCATTGTCTGCAAAGCTGCCACAGTTCTTTTATGTGACTTCAACGTCTGTGTCCTTATATTGGAGCGCACCGAATGAATATCAGAGTTCTTACACATACAGAGTGCAGACAAATCTCACATCATCATCTTCAATAGTAAATAATATAATAGTGACCAATCAATCAGCTACAATAGGAAATCTGATCCCGGGACAAACATATACATTCCTGATATATACAAGAGCTGCTGATAATGTCACTGAATCTGATCCGGTGTCACTAACTACCTGCACAGGTGAGTACAGCCGCAGTCCTGCTCTTATCTCTGGGGTGGGGACTCCATGAAAATACTTCTGTCAGTTTGGGAAGAGAGTGTCCCTTCAAAAGTACTTATTGTTTTGCCAAAGTGTATCAGATAAAGTTAAAGTTACTTTTTCTGATATACATATAACAATTTTTTTATTTTTATTAAACACGTGTTCACTAGTCGATTGCAACTTACATTTTTTAATTGACTCCATAGTTTTTTGTTAAAATGGTTGTATCCCCTGCTTGGACATTTTTACCTACAGGTAAGCCTATAATAAGGCCTATAATAAGGCCTATAATAAGGCTCACCTGTAGGTAAAAAGAATATCTCCTAAACCGTGCAGGTCTAGGAGATATTGACCCTGCATGCAGCCGCTGACGTCAGCCGCGCATGCGCTCTGCAGGTCCGGCGTATCCTGACGAAACTTGCCGGAAGGGAGGGCTCCTGCGCAGATTAGTGGGAGTGACGTCATCGTGGCTCTGGCCACTCACAGCACTGGATTTAGTAATCCCAGAAGAAACACAGAGGGAACATATCATGCCACTCAAGTTTGAACTGAATGTGAGTGTATTTATATCACTACCTTTAATAAATATTCCAGTACATTGTGTTCACTAAGAAACACAAATTGATCTACACTGTACTACTGAAACCACTAACTGTGGAAGGGAGTTCCACATCCTCACCACTCTAACAGTAAAGAACACCTTATGCAGTTTAAGATTGAACTGCTTCTTGTCCAACTTCATCATGTCTGGCAAATGCTGTAAATAATTGATCAATCATTCTAAACATAAAGTAGAAAGGTGCAGTTCAGAAATTAGGATGTATCCGAAGTTCTGAATTACAATAGTAACGAATTTAAACGAATCCGAAATAATGAAAACAAACAACATTCCAAATTTGAATAGTTTTCAGATTGAATTTTAATTGTTTTCAAATTAAATTAAAATTTCCGAAGAGAATAAAATAGAATAGAACATAAAGGAAGAGAAAGAATATAAAATAAAGGAATGGAATAGAATAGAAAATAAAAGAATAGAACAGAATATAAAAAACAATAGAATACAAAGAATATAACCATTTCCGAAAATTTGCATAGAATAAACTCAAATAGAATAGAAAATAATAAGTTAGAATAGGAAATAAAATAAAGAATAAAGTAGACTACAAAAGAAAAGAAGAGAATAGACTAGAATAGAATGAATATAGCCATCTCCTGAAATTCAAATTTCTAATAGAATAAATTTGAATTTGAATAGAAAAGAATAGAATAGAACATAAAATAGAATAGAAAATAGAACAATAAAATAAACAATAGAAAGGAAAAGAATAGAATAAAAAAAAACAATATAAAAGAATAGAATAGAAAGTATATAGCAATAACCGTTTACCAAAATTCTAATTTTGAATAGAATGAATTTGAATTCAAATTGAATATAATGGAAAAGAAAAGAATAGAACAGAAAATAAAAGAATAGAATATAACAAACAATAAAATATAATGGATTAGAAAGAATATAAACATCTTCCAAAATTTGAATTTCAAATAGAATAAATTCAATTTCTAATGGAATTCAATTTGAAAGCAATGCTAATGGAATTTAAATCGATTTGAATTTTTCAAATTCGGTTGAATTGAGTGCAGATTGACCGAATTCGGAAAATTCGAATTGATTTGAATAAACAAAACGAATTCCGAAAACAAATTAAACAAATTTAACTAAACAAATTTACGCAAACAATTAATTGAAACAAAACTAAACACATTTTTTCGTTCTGCAGATGTCTAAATAGAATGAGTCTTATAAAGCACATAACATTATGAACATTGTATTTCCAGTTCCCGGACAAGCTGTCAATGTCACAGTGAACAATTACCAGTCGGTGAATTCTCTGGTGGTGAACTGGGCGGCACCAACAGCAGGAATCGTGTCCATTTATAATGTCACCATAACAGGAGATGTAAATAGGACATTACAGAATACATCTACACAAGTGACCTTCACTAACTTACTACCAGGGAGGAATTATATCGTCACTGTGCAGACAATCAGTGGGAGCTGCAACAGTCCAATCACTACAGTGACAGAGGCCACATGTGAGTATGATACACTGCATACTCTGTATAGAAAAGGTCTGTGTACTTAATCCTGTGTACTTTAATCCACTCCGGTGATTCAGCATCTCTGGCTGTGAATTTCAGAAGTAGGAACTTCCCCCATAGACTCCCAACGACCCAGTTAAGCCCCATACACACGGTCGGAAAATCCGACCACTAAATCCATCGGATTTAGTCCGACACTGGTGTTGCATACACACGGTCGGACAAAGTTGTCGGAAAATCTGATCATCCTGAACGTGGTGACGTTTGTTGCCTACGACGGGACTACGTAGAGGCTAGTAGCCAATAGCTTTGGTCTTGTAATGTGATCTGAGCATGCGTGGCACTTTGTCCGTCAGAATTCGCTGCACACGATCGGATTTGGTGTGATCGGACTTTGTTGTCGGAAAATTTTTCCAGCAGGAGATAGAACTTTGTCCGTCGGACAATCCGATGGAAACTGTCCGATGGTGCCTACACACGGTCGGAATTTCCGACAACATTGTCCGATAGGACAGAATCCATCGGAAAATCCGACCGTGTGTATGGGGCTTTATTGGCAGCACTCCCTCCTCTTCCCTGCAGCAGCCACTTACTGAGACAGGGAAGCTGGATGTGCCAAATGTCAGTCTTTTTTTTGAACCGGCTGATGTCTCCTGACATTCGGCCCGTGTGTACGGGGCTTTAGGTTCACTTCCCCTCACCTCACTTCACTCTTTAGTAAATTCATTCATTCATTCATTCTGATTGCATTGGGCTGTTCTGCCTGCTGTCTGTCCCCACCATTAATACAACCATTGTCTCTTTTAAGTGTATTTTCTATTTTCTTTTTTTCGCAGATCCGACTCCACCAGGAAACATTAATTTTATTCCAATCCTGACAAACACCACCACATTATCGTGGGTAGAGCCTGTAAACATGGGGACCGGGGTGACAAAGTCATATAATATAACTTATTATTGGAATGCTTCTTCCCCCAACACTGTGACAAGTAACTCTCTAAATGCCGTTCTTCCAAGTCTGAAATCTGGGAGTAATTACACCATTACTGTGGTGACAGTCGGAGTCCGAGGGTATTTGAGCACGCCTGTCAGCAGATCTGTGTTTACACGTAAGTTCTTACCATCTGTCAGGATTCTAACTTTGACAATGTGTAACCCTCTAACTACACTACGCGATTCATAGTAGCCCATTATGCTTTACCTTTGCAGGGAAACAAAGAGGAAGTAAAACCCATCAGGGTTTACTTCCTCTTTAACCACTTCAGCCCCGGACCAATTTGCAGCCAAAGGACCAGGCCCCTTTTTGCGATTCGGCACTGCGTCGCTTTAACTGACAATTGCGCGGTCGTGCGACGTGGCTCCCAAACAAAATTTGCGTCCTTTTTTTACCACAAATAGAGCTTTCTTTTGGTGGTATTTGATCCCCTCTGCGGTTTTTATTTTTTGCGCTATAAACAAAAATAGAGCGACAATTTCGAAAAAAAATCAATATTTTTTACTTTTTGCTATAATAAAATATCCCCCAAAAATATATAAAAATATATTTTTTTTCCTCAGTTTAGGCCGATACGTATTCTTCTACATATTTTTGGTAAAAAAAATCGCAATTATCGATTATGGATTGGTTTGCACAAAAGTTATAGCGTTTACATAATAGGGGATAGTTTTATAGCATTTTTATTAATATTTTTTTTTACTAGTAATAGCGGCAATCAGCGATTTTTATTGTGACTGCGACATTATGGCGGACACATCAGACATTTTTGACACATTTTTGGGACCATTGTCATTTATACAGCAATCAGTGCTATTTAAATGCACTGATTCGTGTGTAAATGACACTGGCAGTGAAGGAGTTAACCACTAAGGAGGGGTTAAGAGTGTGTGTGTGTGTTTTTTTTTAACTGCAGGGGGCGTGGCTTGGCGTCTGACGTCACTGATCGTCTTTCCCTATGACAGGGAACAGACGATCAGTGACAGGCTCAGTAGGAAGCACGGGGAGAGGTTTGTTTACACAGACCTCTCCTCGTTCTTCAGCTCTGTGACCCGATCGCGGGACACCAGCGGCGATCGGGTCCGCTGGTCCCGTGGCCACGGTCACGGAGCTCAGGACCGGGTCGCGAGCGCTCCGCGGCTGGGCTCTTAAAGAGACAAGTACAGGTACGTGCCATTCTGCCGACGTATATCGGCGTGAGGCGGTCCTTAAGTGGTTAAACCCACCAAATTGATGGGTTTTAATGATGTTGTGCTTTTTTTTTCTAGTAATTACATTCGATAAAACTGATATGTTTTGAACTAATAAAAGTTATTTAGTGCTGGTTGAATCCTTTACATTCCTGCCGTCTAAAATTGGAAATTACCCAGAAGTCAAGGAAGACCCTCTAAGCCGGCCACACATGTATAGAAATTTATCTGGTTCAGCAGTGACCAGCTGAATTTCGATCCATGTATGGCCCCTGTGGTTTTAGAGAAGACATTCCACCGATCCACTTCTGTACAACCGCCATGTTGTAATTTCCCTGCTCAATCAGCACTGCAGGTTATGGCCTGAAATGCTGATCAGTGTATTCTGATGGTGGGGAAATCTCCCAATTGTCAGAATACAATGACTGAACAGGGAGGGGCCCCCATCCATATCAAGTGTGTGGATGGGAGAATCGGGTCAGTCTTTTTTATTCAACCCGCTGGTTGAACGGAGAAAAACTGACCCATTTCTGACCCGCCTTACACTGATACTATTAGATTGTATCTCCTTCAATGTCATTTAAGTGTTTTTCTTTCTTTTATGTTAAGCTCACATGTGTGTATTCCACTTTCTAGAACCATATCCTGTGAACCAGCCACAATTTGTTATTGTGACTTCAACGTCTGTGTCCTTATATTGGAGCGCACCGAATGAATATCAGAGTTCTTACACATACAGAGTGCAGACAAATCTCACATCACCATCTACAATAGTAAATAATATAATAGTGACCAATCAATCAGCTACAATAGGAAATCTGATCCCGGGACAAACATATACATTCCTGATATATACAAGAGCTGCTGATAATGTCACTGAATCTGATCCGGTGTCACTAACTACCTGCACAGGTGAGTACAGCCGCAGTCCTGCTCTTATCTCTGTGGTGGGGACTCCATGAAAATACTTCTGTCAGTTTGGGAAGAGAGTGTCCTTTCAAAAGTACTTATTGTTTTGCCAAAGTGTATCAGATAACGTTGATTTGCTTTTTCAGATTTACATATAACTATTTAATTTTATTTTTATTAAACACGTGCTCACCAGTCGATGGCAACTTACATTTTTTAATTGACTCCATAGTTTTTTGTTAAAATGGTTGTATCCCCTGCTTGGACATTTTTACCTACAGGTAAGTCTATAATAAGGCCTATAATAAGGCTCACCTGTAGGTAAAAAGAATATCTCCTAAACCGTGCAGGTCTAGGAGATATTGACCCTGCATGAGCCACTGAGGTCAGCTGCACATGCGCTCTGCAGGTCCGGCATATCCTGCTGAAACTTGCCGGAACGAAGGGCTCCCACGCAGATTCGTGGGAGTGACGTCATCGTGGCTCCGGCCACTCACTGCGCCGGAGCCAGCTATCCCAGAAGAAACACAGAGGGAACATATCAGTTCCCTCCAGTTTGACCTGAATGTGAGTGTATTTATAGCATTACCTTTTATAAATATTCCAGTACATTGTGTTCACTAAGAAACAAAAATGTATCTACACTGTACTACTGAAACCACTAACTGTGGAAGGGAGTTCCACATCCTCACCACTCTAACAATAAAGAACACCTTATGCAGTTTAAGATTGAACTGCTTCTTGTCCAACTTCATTGTTTCTGGCAAATGCTGTAAGTAATTGATCAATCATTCTAAACATAAAGTAGAAATGTGCAGTTCAGAAATTAGGATGTATCCGAAGTTCTGAATTACAATAGTAACGAATTTAAACAAATCCGAAATAATGAAAACAAACAACATTGAGAATTTGAATAGTTTTCAGATTGAATTTAAATAGTTTTCAAATCAAATTAGAATTTCCGAAGAGAATAAAATAGAATAGAAAATAAAGCAATAGAATGTAAAAGAATAGAAAATAAAGCAATAGAATGTAAAAGAATAGAAAATAAAAGAATAGAATGTAAAAAACAATAGAATATAAAGAATATAACCATTTCCCAAAATTTTTATAGAATAAACTTGAATAGAATAGAACATAATAGATTAGAATAGGAAAGATAACAAAACAATAGAATCTACTACAATAGAAAAGAAGTGAATAAACTAGAATAGAATGAATATAGCCATCTTCCAAAATTCTAATTTCTAATATAAATTTCAATAGAAAAGAATGGAATAGAACAGAAAATAGAATAGAAAATAGAAGAATAAAATAGAATAGAAAAGAACAGAATAGAATAAAATAAACAATAGAATAGAAAGAATATAACGAACAGAATATAATAAAATAAACAATAGAAAAGAAAAGAATAGAATAGAAAGAATATAACAATATCCATTTTCCAAAATTCAGCTTTTGAATAGAATAAATTTGAATTTGAAATGAATATAATGGAAAATAAAAGAATAGAACAGAAAATAAAAGAATATAATAGAACAAACAATAGAATATAATGGATTAGAAAAAATATAACCATCTTCCAAAATTTGAATTTCAAATAGAATAAATTCTATTCTAATGGAATTTAAATTGATTTGAATTTTTCAAATTCGGTTGAATTGAGTGCAGATTGACCGAATTCGGAAAATTTGAATTGATTCGAATAAACAAAACGAATTTTCGAAAACAAATTAAACAAATTAAACAAATTTAACTAAACAAATTTATGCAAACAATGAATTGAAACAAAACTAAACACATTTTTTCGTTCTGCAGATGTCTAAATAGAATGAGTCTTATAAAGCACATAACATTATGAACATTGTGTTTCCAGTTCCCGGACAAGCTGTCAATGTCACAGTGAACAATTACCAGTCGGTGAATTCTCTGGTGGTGAATTGGACGGCACCAACAGCAGGAATTGTGTCCAATTATAATGTCACCATAACAGGAGATGTAAATAGGACATTACAGAATACATCTACACAAGTGACCTTCACTGACTTACTACCAGGAAGGAATTATACCGTCACTGTACAGACAATCAGTGGGAGCTGCAACAGTCCAATCACTACAGTGACAGAGGCCACATGTGAGTATGATCCACGAGTGATCCGTGTTATCTGTGTATGATCAGAGTATAGCCCCATACACACGGTCGGACAATCCGCGGACCAGGTCGGTCGGATCATGTCCGTCATACTTTGTCCGATGTTGGTTTTACGTACACACGGTCGGACAAAGTTGTCGGAAAATCCGATCATTCTGAACGTGGTGACGTTTGTTGCCTACGACGGGACTAAGTAGAGGCTAGTAGCCAATAGCTTTGGTCTTGTAATGTGATCTGAGCATGCGTAGCACTTTGTCCGGTCGGACAACCGTACACACGATCGGATTTGGTGTGATCGGACCGTGTTGTCGGCAAATCTTTCCAGCAGGAGATAAGACTTTGTCCGTCGGACAATCCGACGTACACTGTCCGATGGTGCATACACACGGTCTGATTTTTCAACAACATTGTCCGATTGGACAGAATCCATGAAAAAGTCCGACCGTGTGTATGGGGCTTTAGAGTAATGTGATTGTGAGGGTTCTCTAAGGCCACAGGTGAGTATTTGTCATGATTGCTTATTCCAGGTGTAAAAACCGCCACCCAGAGGTGCTTACATGACCTTTTTTATGTTCCACTTTTTACTAAAGACAGGTCTTGGCCAGCACATTATTATGCCTTTTCTTTAAAGTGGTTGTAAACCCTTACAAACCACTTTGACCTACAGGTAAGCCTAGATTAAGGCTTACCTGTAGGTCCAATAAATATCTCCTAAACCTACATGGTTTAGGAGATATTTAGAACAAAAGAGGCATCAATGTCTACGGCGCATGCCGAGATCACGGCGATATGCCGCTTTCGTGCGCATGCGCGGGAGTGACGTCATCGCCGATCCAGCGAATGACAGCGCTGGAACGGCGAGACCCGGAAGTCACTCCGGGCTTGATGGCGGCGGAGAAGGTTGCGGATGAGGAGCGCTTCGGGGGCTTCGTTCTCAGGTAAGTTATTCATAATGAGGTAGTATGCTATGCATACTAGCTCATTATGCCTTTGCCTTGCAGGTTCCTATTTAAAAAAAAAAACGGCTTTACTTCCTCTTTAACACATTTAAATGTTTAAATTAAAATTAGATGTTTTCTTTTTATTAAAATTACACTTTTCTTCCTGTGTTCATTTTTTTTTTCTCCTTCTCCTTCTGTTTCCCAGATCCTACTCCACCAGGAAAAATCACTTTCAATACAACCGCAGCAAACAGCATCGCATTGTCCTGGGTAGAGCCAGTAAATATGCCCAATCTGGTAATGCTTTACAATATAACTTATGTGAGTTCTTCTTCTTCTTCTTCTCCCATCATTGGGACCCAAACAAGCTACACAAGCAGTGCCACCCTTCAGAGCCTGACTTCCGGAACTAATTACACCATTTCTGTGATGACAGTCGGAGTTCGGGGGTATCAGAGCACGCCTGTGACCGGATCTGTGTATACAAGTAGGTAGCAAAAACAAGAAATCCCGTAATTATGTTAGACATGTGCACTGCCAAAAAATTTGTTCATTTTCATTTTCGTTTCATTCGTTTTTTTTTTTTTCCGGGTCATTCATTATGATCGCAATTCGTAAATTCGTACATTCGTAAATTTATACATTCGTAAATTAGAAAATGTATTTTCGTAAATTCGTAAATTAGAAAAATCATATTTGTAAATTCGTAAATGAGAAAATTCATATTCATAAATTTGTAAATTAGAAAATTCATATTCGTAAATTCGTAAATTCATACATTCGTAAATTAGAAAATTTGTAAATTTGTAAGTTAGAAAATCCGAAAATTAGAAAATCTGAAAAAGTAAATAACTATTAAATTAGGTATAGGTATTGTAATTTCCTTTCAAATTTGTCTGTTAGTGAATGTAACAAATACAAATTTATCCAAAGTTACGACTTATCCGAAATAACGAATGCCGCATCTAAACAAATGGAAGGGAACAAATTAATAACAAATAATAATAATACATTTTTTTTTATTATTATTATTATTGTTATTTATTATTATTAATTCATTACGTTCCATTTGTTTAGATACGGCATTCGTTATTTCAGATAATTCGTAACTTGGGATAAATTTGTATTTGTTACATTCTCTAACAGACAAATTTGAAAGGAAATTACAATACTTATAATTTAATAGTTAAGTTATTATTAGGTAATTATTATTTCAGATTTCCGAATTTCCGAATTAATGAGTGTACAAATTTACGAACGTACAAATTTACGAAGGTGCAAATGTACGAATTTACGAATGTACAAATGTATGAATTTACGAATGTGATAATGTACAAATTTACGAATGTACAAATGTATGAATTTACGAATGTGATAATTTACGAATTTACGAATGTGATATGTACGAATTTACGAATTTTTTAATATTCAAATTTACGAATATTCGGAAAAATTTGTTAAACGGGTTTTCGTTAATTCAGATATTTCCAAATTAACGAATTTGTCGAAATTCGTTAAAAAAAATAATTTAGAACGAAACGAATTCCACATGTCTAATGTTATGTCTATATCTTATTTCAATTAAAGCTATTATTATCTTTACTTTATAGAGCCATGGCCTGTGTCAAATCTGAACTTTGTTAATGTGACGTCAGATACTGTGATATTAAGTTGGAGCAAACCGCTTGAGTATCAGAACACATACCGCTACAGAGTGCAGACAATTGTCACATCATCATCTACACTGATAAGTAATACAATGGTGACTAATGAATCAGCTACAGTAAGCAATCTGACAGCGGGAGAAACATACACATTCTTTGTATATGTAAGAGCTGCTGATAATGTCACTGAATCTGACCCTATGAACAGAACTACCTGCGCAGGTGAGTAAAGAATTCTTGTTTAATAAATCAACATGTTTTTTAACCTCTTCAGCCCCGGAAGATTTGGCTGCTGAATGACTAGAGCATTTTCTGCGATTCGGCACTGCGTCGCTTTAACTGACAATTGCACAATCGTGCCACATTGCACCCAAACAAAATTTACGTCCTTTTTTCCCCACAAGTAGAACTTTCTTTTGGTGGTATTTGATCATCTCTGCGGTTTAAATTTTTTGCACTATAAATAAAAAAAGAGCGACGATTTTGTAAAAAACACAAAGGGGGTTATTTACTAAAGGAAAATCCACTTTGCACTGAAAGTAGAAATGAGTAGAAAGCTCCTAGGACGTTGCTAGGGCATTGCTAGAACGATGCCTAGCTGTTACTGTTCACCATCACAGGAGCAAGCTCTCAAATGCTGAGTAGGGATGAGCCGAACACCCCCCTGTTCGGTTCGCACCAGAACCTGCGAACAGACCTAAAGCTCGTGTGAACTTTAGAACCCTATTAAAGTCTATGGGACTCGAACGTTCAAAATCAAAAGTGCTAATTTTAAAGGCTAATATGCAAGTTATTGTCATAAAAAGTGTTTGGGGACCTGGGTCCTGCCCCAGGGGACATGTATCAATGCAAAAAAAAAAGTTTTAAAAACGGCCGTTTTTTCAGGAGCAGTGATTTTAATAATGCTTTAAAGTGAAACAATAAAAGTGTAATATTCCTTTAAATTTCGTACCTGGGGGTGTCTATAGTATGCCTGTGAAGGGGCGCATGTTTCCCCGTGCTTAGAACTGTCCCTGCACAAAGTGTCATTTTTGCAGGAAAAAAAGCTATTTAAAATCACTCGCGGCTATAATGAATTGTCGGCTCCCCGTTACAGGGGAATACCAGCTTCCCCCTTGCGTTGCGTCAGAGGGGGGCGGGGTCAGGTGACAGAGTGCCCCGCTCCTCTGCAGACAGAATTCCCTCAGTGTCTCCGTGGAGACAGGACGCTGAAGGGTCTGGTATGGATATTTAGGGGGAACCCCACATCATTTTTTTTTAAATTTGACCCAGGGTTCCCCTTAATATCCAAACCAGACCTGAAGGGCCTGGTAATTGAATTTGGGGGGACCCCACGCTTTTTTTTTTTTTATCAATGACATTCAATGACTGTTCTCTGTATTACGGGAGCCGGCAATTCATTATTGATTTTTTTCCTGCAAAAATTACACTTTGTGCAGGGACAGTTCTAAGCACGGGAAACATGCGCCCCTTCACAGGCATATACACACCCCCCAGGTACGAAATTTAAAGGAATATTACACTTTTATTGTTTCACTTTAAGCATTATTAAAATCACTGCTCCTGAAAAAACGTCCGTTCTTAAAAAAAAAATTTGCATTGATACATGTCCCCTGGGGCAGGACCCCGGGTCCCCAAACACTTTTTATGACAATAACTTGCATATAGGCTTTTAAAATTAGCACTTGAGATTTCTCCCATAGACTTTTACAGGGTGCTCACGGCTTTTCGAATTTGCCGCGAACACCTCAAATTGTTCGCTGTTCGGTGAACAGGCAATGTTCGAGTCGAACTCGAAGCTCATCCCTAATGCTGAGTTTGGAGCTACTGCATTAGAAAACAGATGTGAGGAGGTTTGAATCAGAAAAAGATCCTGCTCCTGTGATGGTGAAGAGGAACAGTAACAGCTAGGAGTCTCTTAGAAACGTGCTTAGCAAGAGCGATAGAGCAATGCTGCTTCTCCTCCCACTATTCAGGGGATTGATTTACTAAAGGTAAATAGACTGTGCACTCTGCAAGAGCAGTTGCTCCAGAGCTTAGTAAATGAGCAGAAGCTCTGCTGACTATTATTATCCAATCACGTGCAAGCAAAAAATGCTGTTTTTTTTAATTTTCCTTGTAGGTGATTGGGTATTCCCTGCAAAATTTTTTTTTTTTTTTTTTCCCCTTGCATGTGATTGGGTATTCTTTGCATAGTGAAGCTTTACCTAATTTACTAAACTCTGGAGCAACTGCACTTTGCAAAGTGCACAGTCTATTGGCCTTTAGTAATTTAACCTCATAGACTCATAGTTGTTGATTTACTAAAGGCAAACAGACTGTGCAGGTTTACTCTGCAAGTGCGAGTAGCTTCAGAGCTTAGTAAATGATGTAAAGCTTCACTATGCAAAGAATACCCAATCACATGCAAGGAAAAAAATATATAATAATAATTTTTGCTTGCACGTGATTGGATGATGGAAGTCAGCAGAGCTCTCCCTCATTTACTAAGCTCTGGAGCAACTGCACTTGCAGAGTGAAACTGCCCAGTCTGTTTGCCTTTAGTAAATCAACAACTATGAGTCTATGAGGTTAAATTACTAAAGTCCAATAGACTGTGCACTTTGAAAAGCCTTTCATAATCAACTCCACTGGGGATAATTTTGTGAAAAAGTGCAAAGTTTAAAATCCATACCAACCAATCATGTTTCAGTTTAATGAAGTCTGTTCAGAAAGATCAATTCTATTTGGTTGCTATGAGATACAGATTTTTTCCCTTTTCCCCTATAGAATAAATTGGCTCATTTCTGATGGTGGTAGATATTAGATTACATGTATTGCATATATTGTTTGCTCTCTCATTGAGATAAAGGGAGACATTCGGAGTAACTTTTAATGATTTGGTGAACAGCTCATCTTTTTGATCACAAGTGTTTGCAAAATGGCAATTAAAAGATGTAATGTTTCTGCTTAGGTCCCGGTCAAATTTCTGCCATCACACTGAATAATTACCATTCAACAAACACTCTGGGAGTAACCTGGACGGCAGCTGGCGGAATAGTGGATTCGTATATTATCAATATAACAGGAGTGGTATCAAACACAACACAAACAAATTCTACGCAAACAAATTTCACCGGATTAGTGCCCGGCAGTTCATATACTGTCACTGTACAGACAAATAGCGGGAGATGCATCCATATATCAACGCCGGTCACGGAGGATACATGTGAGTACAAGCAGGGTCATGTGACTACAGCGCCATTTGTCATCTGCAATTTTTTTTTTTTTTTTAGTTCATTTTGTAATTAATGCCACTCTGTTGGTTCCCCAAAACATATTTTGAGTGGTCTCTGAAATTTAAGACTGAATACTTACCTCTGTGGTGAGCAGTGAGTCCAAACTCCACTGCGTTTGAATGATACCGCCGCTGGCAAAGTCTGCAGCTATTGGCACTTTGGGCAGTGTCCCCGCCGGGTGCTGTGGTTCCTCCCATTCACTCCTAGACCAATAAAGGACACGTCGTAAGTGATACAGGGGACCAGTGGGATAAACCCTTGATCACACACGTGGGACCAGGCACACCTAAAAGATGTGAAGACATTTCTGAAGGCTCTATGGTCTGGACATTGGACTCTCTACCCACTTTAAAGTAGAACTATAGGCAGAACTTTTTTCCTTTTTGGATAGAGTAATGGAGGGTTATAACCCCATGTCAGTTTATATTTTTCCATTTGCATTTGCCTATTGGGGAGATTTACCTCCACTTCCTGTGTCATAGCCAAAACAGGAAGTGAGATAAAATCCCTGCAAATTAGGGGAATTCCTTGGGGACCTCCAGGTCACCAGAACTAGTGTCCCCATTGGAAGATTTCCCCTCTATTACTTTTCTGGGGATAACCCAAAATTAGGGTTTTCTTTTACTTTCACTTTCAATGCTAAAGGTAAACAGGACAAATATAGACGACGAATCACCCCAATGGGGGTACAGATAGCAATAAAAACCTAATAGGTGTTGCAGTGGCGACTGGTGCTCAACATTTTTGGGGGGGCGCAAACTGAAAAATTCAGAAAAAAACCCATCAATTGCAGCCTCACTGTACCATCAATCACAGCCACTGTGCCCATCAATTGCCGCCACTGTGCCATCAAACGCAGCCACTGTGCCCATCAATTTCTGCCACTGTACCATCAAACGCAGCCACTGTGCCCATCAATTGCCGCCACTGTGCCATCAAATGCAGCCACTGTGCCCATCAATTGCCACCACTGTACCATCAAACGCAGCCAGTGTGCCATCAAACGCAGCCACTGTGCCCATCAATTGCCGCCACTGTGCCATATCAAATGCTGCCACTTTGCCCCATCAAATGCGCCCACTGTGTCCCATCAAATGCTCTCACTGTGTCCCATCAAACACAGCTAGTGTGCCATATAAAATTCTGCCAGTGTGCCCCCTGCCGGCCCGCCGTCTGCACTTTCCCTGTCTCAGTGGGACAGCTCCTCAATGCTCCTCGATGCCTTCTCCCATCCACTGTTCCTGTCCTCTGCTATGATAGGCCTGATAGGCGTTCAATCACAGCGCCTGTCGTTTCAGCCAATCAGGTGACGGGTAACAGATCCGAGCACCTATTGACAGAGAGGCTGTTTAGTGTTATGAAAGCGAATATTCATTCACTTTTCTGCGAGCCCTCAGCATGGCGCTCACAGGTCACCTTTTTGGACGCCTATTAGAGCCTATGGTTCTAATCGGGTCCTTAAAAAAAAACCCTGCCGCTGTAATTCAGGTGCCCCGGCGCCCGAAAAGGGTCCGGGCGCCTAAATAGGGGGTGACAGCGGCGGCCATAGATAGATTCATGCAATGCACGAATCTATCTATTGGTGCTGTAGGGGGTGGCAGGAGAGAGGGGGCGGCCACTGCAAATGAGAGTAATTCTGTATCTGCTACAAAACATATCTACTAAATAACCAGTGTGGGGTGTTACGGCTGTCTTTGTGGCAGACAAGCTCAAACAACACCCTGGCTGGACAGCAGCCGCAATAAAACCAAAATTACAGGATAAGACACCAAGAGATTGAAATATTTAGCAGAAAGAGGATGTTCTCAGAAAGAACTAAAGATGTGAGATCTTTACAATAATGGATGGATCTTCCTCTGTTGCTTATTGTATTTTGACAGCCAGTCCCGCTATTGTATTTTGAAAGCCAGCTGTCCAAATACCCAAATAGTGCCTACATCTGATTGAGTGCAGCTGCTTTCCCTGTGACAACTTTCCTCCCAGGTTCTTTGATTGTTCAGTCAAGGAGTGTTGGGTGTGAGGCCACCCACTGATTGAAATTGGTACAGTATATGGCCAGCTTTACAGTGGCAGTCCTTGAACCTCTTGCATTTATCTCCAAACCGATGATCTGCAGACCTACACCTATTGTGCCTCACACCTCGCGCTCATTATTCTTGCACCACTCTTTGTTAATTCCCTCCATTGTATGTAATAATTTGAAAGCAGATACATTTTCTTCCATCTCACAATTTTTTTTTTTATCTAACATTGTTTCATTTTCAAACAGATCCCACCCCACCAGGTAGCATAGCCTTTCCTATGATAGGAACTAAGAATGTCACTTTATCTTGGGGAGATCCAGAAAATATGACCGGAGTGGTGAAGTCATATAATATCACTTATTGGATTTCTTCTTCTCCTTCAATCATTGCTGGATCTGTGGGAAACAACATAACAAATGTCACCCTTCAAAACGTAATGTCGGGGTCCAATTACACCATCTCTGTGGTGACAGTCGAAGCTAAGGGGTATAAGAGCACGCCTGTGATTGGATTGGTCTGTACAAGTAAGTTTTTGATCCTCTAAAATTAGACATAAAATGTATCATTGGCTTTTATTCTTGCATGAGTTCCAATATTAAAGGTATCATATTGTGAGTGCCTAGATTTCCCAAAGTCCCCTCATCTGTTAAGAGGCATATGCTATACAAAGGGTACTGAGCAAAGATTTATCCTCCCATGCCTCCAAACTCCACTTCGATGCTGGGAAATCAATCCGGAAATCTGTCCACCATCCTGGTCTCACTGGTTCATTCTGCTGACTAGAGATGAGCTTTGGATTTAGGTTGAACATGAGTTTGGCCTGAATCCAACCTGTTTATGGTTTGGTGAATGGCCAAACAAACTGGCCACATTTGACCCGTTCATCCATCTGAATCTCCAAAGCTGGAAGGTAAACAAAGCATCTGGGGAGCTGCAAATCCTCTACCCTTGCAAGATACCATATTGAGGGACAAGAGCCTCATTTTTTTTTCATTCTATCTCACAAAAGGGTTATTGGATTCTGGAAGCCCTCTTTATAATGAGGGGGGCCCCCAATATATCCGTCTCAACCTCTCGGAGAATAAATACAGAATACATCAGTAGTCCTTAATACTAATTCCCCAAATTTATATATATATATATATATAAAAAGTATATAAAAATAATCTAGTGATATACTATAAATTCATCTAGCGATGTAGAACTAGCATCATGATGACCCACTGCTCGATAAAGTTTTCCCACTGCAAGGACAACCTGCCACCCAAAGATGTTGATCGCATTTCTGTTGATAGATGACCGCTCTCCATCTGCTCCAGTAATGTAAACAAAGCAGCCAGGGATTCTGGGCGATATCATTCAGGATCCTTAGCTGTTCATCTACATTCTGTTATTTAATGGGAGTGCGTGGGCCAACGCCTAGTGGTAGGGAATTATGGTTGGGCTGTGGGATTGGGGGGGGTTTGTCATAATTAACATGTGATTTCCATTTCTGTGCGACACAATTGATGGTGTGGGAGTTTTCCTATATTCTAACCAGATCCTTTTCAAGGCATTCTACCTGAGTGGTAGAAAAGAGGAGGCATCCCCTCCATAAACCAAACCAGGCCACATGTCTTTCTACATTGAAGTGGTGCCTTTCTTGTCGGATGATATGTTGTCTTGGCAGGTGCATGCCTGTTCAATGTGCCAGGTTAAATAGAGAAGTGCACACTATAATGCACCTCCTGACTGCCAGGCGAGCTAATATTTGGTCAAATGTCCCCCTGATTTCTGCAAGGTCTTACCCAGGGTGAACCATTCCACATGAGTTAAGCCTCGTACACACGGTCGGAAAATCCGACCACAAAATACATCTGATTTTTTCCGACGGATTTTGTCCGACACTGGTGTTGCATACACACGGTCGGACAAAGTTGTCGGAAAATCCGATCATTCTGAACGTGGTGACGTTCGATGCGTACGACGGGACTACGTAGAGGCTAGTACCCAATAGCTTTGGTCTTGTAATGTGATCTGAGCATGCGTGGCACTTTGTCCGTCGGAATTCGGTACACACGATCGGAAAAAGTCTGACAGGACTTTGTTGTCGGAAAATTTGAGAGCAGGAGATAAAACTTTGTCCGTCGGAAAATCCGACGGAAAAAGTCCGATGGAGCCTACACACGGTCGGAATTTCCGACAACATTGTCCGATAGGACATTTTCTGTCGGAAAATCCGACCGTGTGTATGGGGCATTAGAGTTTGCAGTGAATTCTTGTGATAATGACTAACCCATGTCTCCGATATTCGTGTTATTTTGCATAAATGTCGTTGTTTGTTTTGAAATATTAGCAGAATTGTCCTTAGCACTTATCATTCCTTTTCACTTGGGAAATGATTCCCAGCCTGCGGAAAAGTGCATATATACCCCCCAACCAGGAAGAGGACAGACAATAGTTTTCAGGGCTGAAACTAAGATTTTTTTTTACTATTAAAGGGACAAATACAAGAAGAGGTCTTCTCATCTACTCATCTTAAAGAAGAACTCCAGCCAAATCTCATTTGGCGGTAATTCTCCTGTGCATCTCAGCAGTACAGTTCATTCTGCACTCCTGTGACCCATTTTCAGCTGAAAGCAGGCTAAAACGCGCTGTCAGCAGACGTCACAGAAGCGGTCCAGGCTCGGGAGAGATCGCGACCATATGGTCGGGATCTGCCCACATGCCTGAACGGGCACCTGGCTCAGCCTCTCAGCGAGCCGCTGAGAGGCTGAGTCGGCCACTCCTGCCCCTCCAGAGCCCAGGGCTGCAGTGAGCGTGGGAGGTCAGAGCAGAGAGCTGGTGACTGACAGTCACCAGCTCTCTGCTCGTGGAGCAGCACTGAGAACAGAGCGATCGGCAGTGTTTGATCACTCGATTCTCAGTATCGGACCGATGCTGCATCCACCTAGGTATGTATGATTCTAAAAAAAAAATAAAAATACATTCCCATACTTCTCGTTTAACTGCTATTATTATTGATCGATAACTCTTCTCTTTGGAAATGTTTTTCTGTTGATCACGATTTATTATTATCATTGTAATTTCAATATTACACTCTGAATGTAACAATTCTTACTCTGGTTATTAATAATATGTTCCCTAATCCACAGAACCGTTACCTGTGAAATTACCGCAGATTGTTGCCAAAACTACCAATTCTATGTCCCTGACCTGGACACAACCAGACGAGTATCAGAGCTCATACACCTACAGGGTGCAGACCAATGTAATCTCACCATCTACGCTGATAAATAATACAATTGTGAGCAGTACATCAGCTACAATAGGAAATCTGACACCAGGAGAGACGTATACATTCCTGATATATACAATATCTGACTGTAACTCCACTGAATCAGACCCCGTGTCTATAACTGACTGCAACTGTAAGTATTGCCGAACTGAAAAAGTCAGTCCTAAAAGCCAACAAACACTCTTTGCTTTGTGTATTAGAGTTTCTGTAAGTAGTTCTTATTCACATTTGCAGCATTCACAACAGCCAATCCGATTCCGCCTATCATTCTCGCACACTTCACTGGATTTCTTTAACCTTCCCGACCGCCTCCTGTACATATACGTCGGCAGAATAGCACGGCTAGGCAAAAGCACGTACAGGTACGTTGCCCTTTAATTGCCTAGCCGTGGGTCGCGCTCGCGACCTGGTCGGGAGCTCCGTGACCACGGCCACGGGACCAGCGGACCCGATCGCCGCTGGTGTCCCGCGAGCTGAAGAACGGGGATATGTCTGTGTAAACAAACCTCTCCCCGCGCTTCCTACTCTGCCTGTCATTGATCGGCTGTTCCCTGTCATCGGGAAAAGCCGATCAATGACGTCAGACGTCAGCCCCGCCCCCTAATGTTAAAAAAACACACACGTCACAGCCCCCTCCCCCTAGTGGTTAACTCTTTCACTGCCAGTGTCATTTATACAGGAATCAATGCATTTAAATAGCATCGATTGCTGTATAAATGACAATGGTCCCAAAAATGTGTCAAAAATGTCCGATGTGTCCGCCATAATGTCGCAGTCACAATAAAAATAAGAATTTTAGCTTCCACATGATTGGATGATAAAATCAGCAGAGCTTCCACTCATTTCATATCTAATAGGGGTGAAACGGATCAAAAAACTCACGGATCGGATCGATCCTCGGATCAAAGTCACGGATCGGATAATTTTTCGGATCAGCAAATAATTGAATTTGCAAAAACCTGTGAAAATTCCACCACCATATAGTCCCCACTGTAATATCCACATCATCTCCCCCACTGCAATATCCACATCATGTCCCCCACTGTAATATTGGCAGGGTATCGCAGATTATTGGCAGGGTATGGGTAATGCAGAGTATTGGCAGTGTATGGGTAATGCAGAGTATTGGCAGTGTATGGGTAATGCAGGGTATGGGTAATGCAGGTTATGGGTAATGCAGGGTATGGGTAATGCAGAGTATTGGCAGGGTATGGGTAATGCAGAGTATTGGCAGGGTAATGCAGAGTTTGTTTACAACTGATCGCTCCGTCATTTGACGGAGTGATCACATTGTAAAAAGCGGCTGGGTGTACCAAGATGGCCGCCGCTCCGGAGCTAGGCCGAAGCCGCGGCCTTTCCTAAGGCTGAGGCCGCGGATCGCGGGGTGTGCCGAACCGAACTGGGTGACCCGTTCGGATCACGGATCGGCAAAGATCCGTTGCACCCCTAATATCTACCCCTTAGATTTAGAGCGATTGCACTTCCAAGTGCACTTGCAGTGCAAAGTGGATTTGCCTTTCATAAATAACCCCCAATATCTTGTACTTTTTGCTATAATAAATATCCCCATTTTTTTTTAAGCTATTTTAAAAAAATAGGCCGATACGTATTCTTCTACATATTTTTGGTAATAAAAATCGCAATAAGCGTATATTGATTGGTTTGCGCAAAAGTTATAGCGTCTACAAAATAGGGGATAGATTTATGGCATTTTTATTATTTAGATTTTTTTTAATAATAATGGTGGCAATCTGCGATAGCGGGGCGCTTTTAACCACCCGCTAGTGGACGAAAAAGTGTTAAAAGCGCCTGCAAAGCGCCGCTGCCTTAGTGCCGCTGCCTTAGTGCCGCTGCCTTAGCGCTTTGCTTTGATTTCAATGGCAGGGGCGGTTTAGGAGCGCTAAATAGACCGATCAATACAGCGCTCCCTCACCGACCGAAAGATGCTGCTTGCAGGACTTTTTTTCCTGTCCTTCAAGCGCACCGCCCCTATGTGAAAGCACTCAGAGTTTCACACTGGGGCTACAGAAGAGGCAGTTTACAGTCGCGTTTCAGGCGCTATTTTTAGTGCAAAAGCTCCTGTAAAACGTCTCAGTGTGAAAGTAGCCATATTGTACGTAACGTATATAGCCTGAGTAGAAAGCTCCTAGGACGTTGCTAGAAAGATGCCTACCTGTTACTGTTCACCATCACAGGAGCAAGCTCTCAAATGCTGAGTTTAGAGCTACTGCATTAGGGGAGAAAACAGATGTGAGGAGGTTTGAATCAGAAAAAGAGCTTGCCCCTGTGATGGTGAAGAGGAACAGTTATGCCGCATAAACACGGTCGGAATTTCCGATGGAAACAGTCCGCTGGGAGCTTTTCATCAAATTTTCCGACCGTGTGTATGCCCATCAGTCTTTTTCTGTTGGCATTTCCGACGGACTTTGATTGAGAACCTGTTCTTAATTTTTCCGACGGAAAACCTTTCTATCGGATTTTCCGATCGTGTGTATGCAATTCCGACACGCAAAATTCTGACGCATGCTCGGAAACAATTCAACGCATGCTCGGAAGCATTAAACTTCCCTTTTATAGTGCTGTCAAACGTGTTGTATGCCGCTGTGTTACTGACCGTCGGAATTTGGTGTGACCGTGTGTAGGCAAGACAGTTTGAGCGAAATTCCGTCGGAATTCCGACGGGAAAACCATCAGAGCTTTTTCCGACGAGAATTTCCGACCGTGTGTACGCGGCATAACAGCTAGGAGTATCTTAGAAAGGTGCTTAGCAAGAGCGATAGAGCAATGCTGCTTCTCCTCCCACTATTCAGGGGGTTGATTTACTAAAGGTAAATAGACTGTGCACTCTGCAAGAGCAGTTGCTCCAGAGCTTAGTAAATGAGCAGAAGCTCTGCTGACTTCTATTATCCAATCACGTGCAAGCAAAACATGCTGTTTCTTTAATTTTCCTTGTAGGTGATTGGGTATTCCCTGCAAAATTATTATTATTATTTTTTTCTCTTGCATGTAATTGGGTATTCTTTGCATAGTGAAGCTTTACCTAATTTACTAAACTCTGGAGCAACTGCACTTTGCAAAGTGCACAGCCTTTAGTAATTTAACCTCATAGACTCATAGTTGTTGATTTACTAAAGGCAAACAGACTGTGCAGTTTCACTCTGCAAGTGCGAGAAGCTTCAGAGCTTAGTAAATGAAGTAAAGCTTCACTATGCAAAGAATACCCAATCACATGCAAGGAAAAAAATATATAATAATAATTTTTGCTTGCACGTGATTGGATGATGGAAGTCAGCAGAGCTCTCCCTCATTTACTAAGCTCTGGAGCAACTGCACTTGCAGAGTGAAACTGCCCAGTCTGTTTGCCTTTAGTAAATCAACAACTATGAGTCTATGAGGATAAATTACTAAAGTCCAATAGACTGTGCGCTTTGAAAAGCCTTTCATAATCAACCCCACTGGGGATAATTTTGTGAAAAAGTGCAAAGTTTAAAATCCATACCAACCAATCATGTTTCAGTTTAATGAATTCTGTTCAGAAAGATCAATTCTATTTGGTTGCTATGAGATACAGATTTTTTCCCCTTTCCTTATAGAATAAATTGGACCATTTCTGATGGTGGTAGATATTAGATTACATGTATTGCATATATTGTTTGCTCTCTCATTGAGATAAAGGGAGACATTGGGAGTAACTTTTAATGATTTGGTGAACAGCTCATCTTTTTTATGATTTTTTAGTGTTTGCAAAATGGCAATTAAAAGATGTAATGTTTCTGCTTAGATCCGGGACAAATTTCTGCCATCACACTGAATAATTACCATTCAACAAACACTCTGGGAGTAACCTGGACGGCAGCTGGCGGAAGAGTGGATTCGTATATTATCAATATAACAGGAGTGATATCAAACACAACACAAACAAATTCTACGCAAACAAATTTCACCGGATTAGTGCCCGGCAGTTCATATACTGTCACTGTACAGACAAATAGCGGGAAATGCAGCCATATATCAATGTCGGTCACGGAGGATACATGTGAGTACAAGCAGGGTCATGTGACTACAGCACCATTTGTCATCTGCAATTTTTTTTTTTAGTTCATTTTGTAATTAATGCCACTCTGTTGCTTCCCCAAAACATATTTTGAGTGGTCCCTGAAAATGAAGACTGAATACTTACCTCTGTGGTGAGCAGTGAGTCCAAACTCCATTGTGTTTGAATGATACCGCCGCTGGCAAAGTCTGCAGCTATTGGCACTTTGGGCAGTGTCCCCGCCGGGTGCTGTGGTTCCTCCCATTCACTCCTAGACCAATAAAGGACACGTCGTAAGTGATACAGGGGACCAGTGGGATAAACCCTTGATCACACACGTGGGACCAGGCACACCTAAAAGATGTGAAGACATTTCTGAAGGCTCTATGGTCTGGACATTGGACTCTCTACCCACTTTAAAGTAGAACTATAGGCAGAACTTTTTTCCTTTTTGGATAGAGTAATGGAGGGTTATAACCCCATGTCAGTTTATATTTTTCCATTTGCATTTGCCTATTGGGGAGATTTACCTCCACTTCCTGTGTCATAGCCAAAACAGGAAGTGAGATAAAATCCCTGCAAATTAGGTGAATTCCTTGGGGACCTCCAGGTCACCAGAACTAGTGTCCCCATTGGAAGATTTCCCCTCTATTACTTTTCTGGGGACAACCCAAAATTAGGGTTTTCTTTTACTTTCACTTTCAATGCTAAAGGTAAACAGGACAAATATAGACGACGAATCACCCCAATGGGGGTACAGATAGCAATAAAAACCTAATAGGTGTTGCAGTGGCGACTGGTGCTCAACATTTTTGGGGGGCGCAAACTGAAAAATTCAGAAAAAAACCCATCAATTGCAGCCTCACTGTACCATCAATCACAGCCACTGTGCCCATCAATTGCCGCCACTGTGCCATCAAACGCAGCCACTGTGCCCATCAATTTCTGCCACTGTACCATCAAACGCAGCCACTGTGCCCATCAATTGCCGCCACTGTGCCATCAAATGCAGCCACTGTGCCCATCAATTGCCACCACTGTACCATCAAACGCAGCCAGTGTGCCATCAAACGCAGCCACTGTGCCCATCAATTGCCGCCACTGTGCCATATCAAATGCTGCCACTTTGCCCCATCAAATGCGCCCACTGTGTCCCATCAAATGCTCTCACTGTGTCCCATCAAACACAGCTAGTGTGCCATATAAAATTCTGCCAGTGTGCCCCCTGCCGGCCCGCCGTCTGCACTTTCCCTGTCTCAGTGGGACAGCTCCTCAATGCTCCTCGATGCCTTCTCCCGTCCACTGTTCCTGTCCTCTGCTATGATAGGCCTGATAGGCGTTCAATCACAGCGCCTGTCGTTTCAGCCAATCAGGTGACGGGTAACAGATCCGAGCACCTATTGACAGAGAGGCTGTTTAGTGTTATGAAAGCAAATATTCATTCACTTTTCTGCGAGCCCTCAGCATGGCGCTCGCAGGTCACCTTTTTGGACGCCTATTAGAGCCTATGGTTCTAATCGGGTCATTAAAAAACCCTGCCGCTGTAATTCAGGTGCCCCGGCGCCCGAAAAGGGTCCGGGCGCCTGAATAGGGGGTGACAGCGGCGGCCATAGATAGATTCATGCAATGCACGAATCTATCTATTGGTGCTGTAGGGGGTGGCAGGAGAGAGGGGGCGGCCACTGCAAATGAGAGTAATTCTGTATCTGCTACAAAACATATCTACTAAATAACCAGTGTGGGGCATTGCGGCTGTCTGTGTGGCAGACAAGCTCAAACAACACCCTGGCTGGACAGCAGCCGCAATAAAACCAAAATTACAGGATAAGACACCAAGAGATTGAAATATTTAGCAGAAAGAGGATGTTCTCAGAAAGAACTAAAGATGTGAGATCTTTACAATAATGGATGGATCTTCCTCTGTTGCTTATTGTATTTTGACAGCCAGTCCCGCTATTGTATTTTGAAAGCCAGCTGTCCAAATACCCAAATAGTGCCTACATCTGATTGAGTGCAGCTGCTTTCCCTGTGACAACTTTCCTCCCAGGTTCTTTGATTGTTCAGTCAAGGAGTGTTGGGCGTGAGGCCACCCACTGATTGAAATTGGTACAGTATATGGCCAGCTTTACAGTGGCAGTCCTTTAACCTCTTGCATTTATCTCCAAACCCATGATCTGCAGACCTACACCTATTGTGCCTCACACCTCGCGCTCATTATTCTTGCACCACTCTTTGTTAATTCCCTCCATTGTATGTAATAATTTGAAAGCAGAGACATTTTCTTCCATCTCACAATTTTTTTTTTATCTAACATTGTTTCATTTTCAAACAGATCCCACCCCACCAGGTAGCATAGCCTTTCCTATGATAGGACCTAAGAATGTCACCTTATCTTGGGGAGATCCAGAAAATATGACCGGAGTGGTGAAGTCATATAATATCACTTATTGGATTTCTTCTTCTCCTTCAATCATTGCTGGATCTGTGGGAAGCAACATAACAAATGTCACCCTTCAAAACGTAATGTCGGGGTCCAATTACACCATCTCTGTGGTGACAGTCGAAGCTAAGGGGTATAAGAGCACGTCTGTGATTGGATTGGTCTGTACAAGTAAGTTTTTGATCCTCTAAAATTAGACATAAAATGTATCAATGGCTTTTATTCTTGCATGAGTTCCAATATTAAAGGTATCATATTGTGAGTGCCTAGATTTCCCAAAGTCCCCTCATCTGCTAAGAGGCATATGCTATACAAAGGGTACTGAGCAAAGATTTATCCTCCCATGGCACCAAACTCCACTTCAATGCTGGGAAATCAATCCGGAAATCTGTCCACCATCCTGGTCTCACTGGTTCATTCTGCTGACTAGAGATGAGCTTTGGATTTAGGTTGAACATGAGTTTGGCCTGAATCCAACCTGTTTGTGGTTTGGTGAATGGCCAAACAAACTGGCCACATTTGACCCGTTCATCCATCTGAATCTCCAAAGCTGGAAGGTAAACAAAGCATCTGGGGAGCTGCAAATCCTCTACCCTTGCAAGGTACCATATTGAGGGACAAGAGCCTCATTTTTTTTTCATTCTATCTCACAAAAGGTTTATTGGATTCTGGAAGTCCTCTTTATAATGAGGGGGGTCCCCAATATATCCGTCTCAACCTCTCGGAGAATGAATACAGAGTACATCAGTAGTCCTTAATACTAAATCCCCAAATTTATATATATATAGTATATAAAAATAATCTAGTTATATACTATAAATTCATCTAGCGATGTAGAACTAGCATCATGATGACCCACTGCTCGATAAAGTTTTCCCACTGCAAGGACAACCTGCCACCCAAAGATGTTGATCGCATTTCTGTTGATAGATGACAGATCTCCATCTGCTGCAGTAATGTAAACAAAGCAGCCAGGGATTCTGGGTGATATCATTCAGGATCCTTAGCTGTTCATCTACATTCTGTTATTTAATGGGAGTGATGCCAACGCCTAGTGGTAGGGAATTATGGTTGGGCAGTGGGAAAACATCATTGGGGGGTGGGTTGTCATTATTAACATGTGATTTCCATTTCTGTGCGACACAATTGATGGTGTGGGGGTTTTCCTATATTCTAACCATCTCCTTTTCAAGGCATTCTACCTGAGTGGTAGAAAAGAGGAGGCATCCCCTCCATAAACCAAACCAGGCCACATGTCTTTCTACATTGAAGTGGTGCCTTTCTTGTCGGATGATATGTTGTCTTGGCAGGTGCATGCCTGTTCAATGTGCCGGGTTAAATAGAGAAGTGCATACTATAATGCACCTCCTGACTGCCAGGCGAGCTAATATTTGGTCAAATGTCCCCCTGATTTCTGCAAGGTCTTACCCTGGGTGAACCATTCCACATGAGTTATGCCCCGTACACACGGTCGGAAAATCCGACCACAAAATCCATCTGATTTTTTCCGACGGATTTTGTCCGACACTGGTGTTGCATACACACGGTCGGACAAAGTTGTCGGAAAATCCGATCATTCTGAACGTGGTGACGTTCGATGCGTACGACGGGACTACGTAGAGGCTAGTACCCAATAGCTTTGGTCTTGTAATGTGATCTGAGCATGCGTGGCACTTTGTCCGTCAGAATTCGGTACACACGATCGGAAAAAGTCTGACAGGACTTTGTTGTCGGAAAATTTGAGAGCAGGAGATAAAACTTTGTCCGTCGGAAAATCCGACGGAAAAAGTCTGATGGAGCCTACACACGGTCGGAATTTCCGACAACATTGTCCGATAGGACATTTTCCGTCGGAAAATCCAACCGTGTGTATGGGGCATTAGAGTTTGCAGTGAATTCTTGTGATAATGACTAACCCATGTCTCCGATATTCGTGTTATTTTGCATAAATGTCGTTGTTTGTTTTGAAATATTAACAGAATTGTTCTTAGCACTTATCATTCCTTTTCACTTGGGAAATGATTCCCAGCCTGCGGAAAAGTGCATATATACCCCCCAACCAGGAAGAGGACAGGCAATAGTTTTCAGGGCTGAAACTAAGATTTTTTTTACTATTGAAGGGACAAATACAAGAAGAGGTCTTCTCATCTACTCATCTTAAAGAAGAACTACAGCCAAATCTCATTTGGCGGTAATTCTCCTGTGCATCTCAGCAGTACAGTTCATTCTGCACTCCTGTGACCCATTTTCAGCTGAAAGCAGGCTAAAACGCGCTGTCAGCAGACGTCACAGAAGCGGTCCAGGCTCGGGAGAGATCGCGACCATATGGTCGGGATCTTCCCACATGGCTGAAGGGGCACCTGGCTCAGCCTCTCAGCGAGCCGCTGAGAGGCTGAGTCGGCCGCTCCTGCCCCTCCAGAGCCCAGCACTGCAGTGAGCGTGGGGGGTCAGAGCAGAGAGCTGGTGACTGACAGTCACCAGCTCTCTGCTCATGGAGCAGCACTGAGAACAGAGCGATCGGCAGTGTTTGATCACTCGATTCTCAGTATCGGACCGATGCTGCATCCACCTAGGTATGTATGATTCTTAAAAAAAAAAAAATACATTCCCATACTTCTCGTTTAACTGCTATTATTAATGATCGATATCTCTTCTCTTTGGAAATGTTTTTCTGTTGATCACGATTTATTATCATCATTGTAATTTCAATATCACACTCTGAATGTAACAATTCTTACTCTGGTTATTAATAATATGTTTCCTTATCCACAGAACCGTTACCTGTGAAATTACCCCAGATTGTTGCCAAAACTACCAATTCTATGTCCCTGACCTGGACACAACCAGACGAGTATCAGAGCTCATACACCTACAGGGTGCAGACCAATGTAAACTCACCATCTACACTGATAAATAATGCAATTGTGAGCAGTACATCAGCTACAATAGGAAATCTGACAGCAGGAGAGACGTATACATTCCTGGTATATACAATATCTGACTGTAACTCCACTGAATCAGACACCGTGTCTATAACTGGCTGTACCCGTAAGTATTGCCGAACTGAAAAAGTCAGTCCTAAAAGCCAACAAACACTCTTTGCTTTGTGTATTAGAGTTTCTGCAAGTAGTTCTTATTTGCAGCATTCTCAACAGCCAATCCGATTCCGCCTATCATTCTCGCTCACTTCACTGGATTTCTTTAAAACGGAGCAGTTTTTTACAAGTGAACTTTTTAGGAATTAGCATTTTTCATGTTGATTTTTTGGCTTAATTACAAGTATCACAGAGCAAAAAGAGTTATTTAGCTTACCAACCACTTAGAGGCTGATGTTCCTCACTGCCATTACCTCCACTGGCTTCTGCTAGCCCAATGTATTCAATTCAATATAAGAAGCAATCCACAGCTTTGCACAAGCTACATCACCAACCTCATCTCAAAATATAACCTCCTACTCTCACCCCCCCTTCCCATGCTCACCTCCAGGACTTCTCCAGAGCCTCTCCCTTCCTTCCGAACTCCCTATAGCAATCCGTTCAGCTATTCTTTACTAGACATGTGTGGTTCGTTTTGTTCCAAAATTTTCATTATTCAGAGCTTCGGATGTATCCAAATTTCCAAATTGCAATAGTAACGAATTTAAACGAATCCGAAATAATGAAACTAAATCGTATTCAAAAACAAATTTGAAATATAAACATATTGCTAACTATTGCTGATTTCCCTCAAAAACTGTGTATAATGTTAGAATATAGCCTTCTTCCAAAGTCGAATTTTTAAAAGTAGACATGTGCAATTCGTTTCGTTTTTTTCCGTTTTTCGTTAAAATTCGTTATATTCGTTCATTCGTTATCGTACGAATGAATGAACGATTCGCTAAAAATTTTTAACGAATGTTCGAATCGAACGGATCTGAAAAACAACGAAAATCCGAAATAACCAAATTAGAAACAACCAAACTACGAAAGAAGAAAATCCGAAAAACGAAAACAGGAACAACGAAAATCAAAATGAACGAAAAAATTCGTACATTCGTAACTTTTTTTTTGTTGAATTGGTAATTTTACGTGTCTCTTACAATGGCGCTGCTTAACGTGCTTCGAATGGATTGAATGAAAAAAATCGTACATTCGTAACTTTTTTTTTCGATTCGTAACTTTTTTTTTTTTCCGTCTCTCTTACAATGTAATAATAGCATACACATAACATAAAATTATGAATTATGCTTCGATTACGAATCTACGAAAACAATGTTACGAAAGTACGAATAAATCAATGTTACAAAAGTACGAATAAATCAATCTAACAAAAGTATGAATGTAACTAAATCTACGAAAATACGAATGCGTCCGAATTTCGAATAAACGAAAATTAAACTAACGAAAAAACGAATCAACGAAAAAATAACTCTTACGAAAATACGAATCGTTACGAATATATGAACACCGACAACTTACGAATTTACGTATCGTTACGAATCAACGGAAACGAAAGAAACGAAACGAAAATAAACAAATTTTTCTATTGTGCACATGTCTATTTAAAAGAATAGAATAAAATAGAAAAAAAAAGAATAAAGTGAAACAGAAAAGAATAGAATATAAAATAAAATAATAGAATAAAATAGAAAATAAAGGAATGTAATAGAAAAGAATAGAATAGGTTAGAATGGAATAGAATATAACCATCTTCTGAAATTCGAATAAAATAGAACCAGCTATTCTTCACAATGAATTTGGATCAACTCGATATTTTCTGTTTCAATGGTTTTTAGTGTGGGGAGGACCAAGACCATAGAATATTCCAAGATAAGAAAAGAGTATCAGAGAGGGAAGGAAGGTCACTACCTAAAATTAACTCAGTCAGTCCCTGAGATCTAACAAGGGGTCAGACAAGTATTTGATCCAGTGTTTCCAGATCTTATCAAATAGGACTCGTTTGTCTTGTAAAATCGGCGAAAGGCGTTCATTTACCATGATCCATGACGACTTGTTTTTTACCAAGTCGAAAGGGATCGTGGGCGTCCTCCATGATCTGGCAATTACTATTCTGACTGCCGTAAAGATCAAGGTTACAAGTTTCCCTGCCTGTTTAGATGCGCCTTCTACCGGGCGTCCCAGAAGAGCTTGCTGCAGTGATTTAGTTACGTTCACCTGTGTAAGTGAGAAGATGAAATTATAGAGGCGATTTCATTTCACCTTGGGGCAGGACCATCATATATGGATCACCGTGTCTTCCATACCCCCCCCCCCCCCCCCCCCCCCCCCCCCCCCGAAAACAGTAGGGAGAGGCCCCTGGGGCAAACAAAGCTATTCCCGTCGGTACCATGTACCATCTGAGCAAAACCTTGTAATTTGCTTCGATCAATGAAGTATTTATATATGATTTTGACGCACACTGTGACATTTTGGACCATTCATCTAGAGTGAATGTCTCCCCCGATGTCTTGTTCCCACTTCTTCATATAGAACAATATTTCTGGAGTAGAAGTCAGTATACTATAGATTTTGGAGATAAAGCCTTCTCTTGAAGGGTTTGTTGTGGTAGAATCCCCCTATGATCACGGAGGTCAGCAAAGCTCGATATTTTCAATCCAAATTTGACTCGAATACTTATGCCGCGTACACACGGTCGGAATTTCCGATGGAAACAGTCCGATGGGAGCTTTTCATCGGATTTGTGTATGCCCATCGGTCTTTTTCTGTCGGAATTTCCGACGGACTTTGGATTGAGAACCTGTTCTTAATTTTTTCCGACGGAAAACCTTTCTATCGGATTTTCCGATCGGGTGTATGCAATTCCGACACGCAAAATTCCGACGCATGCTCGGAAACAGTTCGACACATGCTCGGAAGCATTAAACTTCCCTTTTATAGTGCCGTCGAACGTGTTGTATGCCGCGGTGTTATTGACCATCGGAATTTGGTGTGACCGTGTGTAGGCAAGACAGTTTGAGCGAAATTCCGTCGGAATTGCGACGGGAAAACCATCAGAGATTTTTCCGACGAGAATTATGACCGTGTGTACGCGGCATTAGAATCCATTGGAAAAATTAGAATTCAGTTGAAAAGAATAAACAAAACAAACAAAACTAATTTTGTTATGAATGCAACCAAACTAAATTAGTAACTTAATGAATCGATCCGAAATTACAATTTTTTTCGTTCTGCACATGTCTATAAATCTCTGCTCTGTCTTCTTTTTGGTGATCCTTAACAACGTATCTTTTTCTAGAAATCCTATCCCAACTCTACCTTCAAACTGAACTTTTACTTTCTCCATCAGCTCATTCCTTATACGTAATGCCTTTGGTGTATCTAGCCCTACTGTATTGAATTCTATTACTGTACTATCTCCCTTATTTTGCACAAATTGTTGACCCTATATAAATCCTGTATATTTATAAATAATAATGATAGGATCTTTTCTTCTGCTTGAAAAAGTTCAGTTATTTTGAATGCTATAGCGAAAGAAAAGCATGCACACATACCGTATATACTCGCGTATAAGCCGACCTGAATAGAAACCGAGGCACCTAATTTTACCACAAAAAACTGGAAAAACGTATTGACTCGAGTGAGAAATGCGCAGCTACTGTAAATGGAAAAGAGGGTCAACAATGCCCATTTGCAGCCTCGCTGTGCCCATTTGCAGCCATAGGTCAAACTTAGTAGTTAAGGGTTCAAACTTCAAACTTAGTAGTTAAGGGTTCCTAGATGCCCCCTAGCTGCAGCCAAAATTTGGGGTCGCTGGACCCAAAGGGTCCCGAAATGACATTGCTGCAGATTGACACAGTTGACTGACTTTGGGGTCCACAATGCCCATTTTCATCCTCAATCTGCTCATTTGCAGCCATAGGTCCCCGAACTTCAAACTTGGTAGTTAAGGGTTCCTAAATGCCCCCTAGCGGCAGCCAAAATTTGGGGTCTCTGGACCCAAAGGGTCCTGAAATGACATTGCTGCAGATGGACACAGTTGAGTTTGGGGCCCCGTAGCTTGGGGCTACTTGGTGCTAGGAACCCCAAATTTGGTGTGCAAACCCAGTGGACCTAGCACTACAACATATCCAATGGATATCCAATTCCTATCAGCACAAAAAATGTGCTGAAAAACACGGCTTATACTCGAGTATATACGGTACTTCTCAAAGCTGCTAAGAAGTAACGGTGCACCAGTCAACAGGCATTTCTTTGCAGCCTTCCAGGCTGCTTTCACACTTTACAGGCACTTTACAGGCGCTATAGCGCTAAAATTTGCGCCTGCAAAGCGCCTTGAAAGAGCCCCTCCTCTCACTCCAGTGTGAAAGCCCAAGTGCTTTCACACTGGAGCGGTGCGCTGGCAGGACTGTAAAAAAAGTCCTGCAAGCCGCGTCTCTGCAGCGCTATAGGAGCGGTGTACACACTGCTCCTAAAGCGCCCCTGCCCATTGAAATCAATGGGCAGCACCGCCGAACCGCCAGCAAAGTGCCGCCATAGTGCTGCCGACTTGCGGGCGGTTTTAACACTTTTTCGGCCGATAACCGAGAACCTCCGCAAAAACTACGCCGACGCCCCCAATGCCCCAGTGTGAAAGTAGGCTTTATCAGGTCAAATGCAAGTCAGGAAAAGGTCAACTGCAGGTCAGATGCATCAGTCAATGAATTCTGAATGATCACTGAGGAGTATCACACTGATTTCAAGCTTATGCCACAAACTAAAGCCCAAAGTCCTTCAACACAAGCCCAAACTCCACCAAGTTCATTTGGAGGGCGCAAATAAATTGTGTGTAAAAAATATTGTTGTGTGTATAAAATCATTACCTTTAAAATACCTTTACAACTAGCATTTAAAGTTGAACTTTAGGCAGATATTAAAGTGGTTGTAAAGCCCCATGGTTTTTCACCTTAATGCATTATATGCATTAAGGTAAAAAACCTTCTGTGCTTCAGCTGCCTCCCATACCCCTCTTTTTCTTACCTGAACCCAATCGTGCGATGGGCGCAAGCCCAGCAGCTCTAGCCACTGTATCTGTCCTCACTGGATAGATTGATAGCAGCGGGAGCCATTGGCTCCCTTTGCTGTCAATCAAATTCAGTGACATGGGAGCCGGGGGTGGGGCCGAGTCCTACTGAGCCGAGTCCTGCTGTCTGTGTCAATGGACGCAGCAGCGGGACTCGTGAGTGCGCACGCTTGGGTGCACCCATAAAAAGTGGCTCTCTGTGGGGGCACACGATGAAGAGGAGGGGCCAGGAGCACCGCCGGGGCACCCTAGAAGAGGATGATCGGGGCTGCTCTGTGCAAAACCCTTGGTAAGGTAAGGTAAGTATGACATGTTTGTTATTAGATAAAAAAAAAAAAAAAAACCCTTTACAATCACTTTGAGGACATAAATTCATGCATCTCTGTAATCATTAAAGAAGTATTAACCACTGCAATACCATGTGTTTTCACCGCCTTCCTGCCCATGCCAGTTTTCAGCTTTCAGAGCGGTCACACTTTGAATGACAATTGCACTGTACCCATATGACATTTTTATCATTTTTTTGGAGACAGATAGAGCTTCCTTCTGGTGGTTATTATTCACCACTGTGGTTTTTATTTTTTGCTACACAAGCGAACACATTTTGAAAAAAATAATGTTTTTCCTTGTTTCTGTAATAAAGTTTTTCAAACAAGCAATTTTGTTTCTTCACTGGTGTGCGCTGATGAGGCTGCACTGATGGGCATATTTGGGCACTGATAAGTTGCGCTGATGGGCACTGATAAGGCAGCACTGATGGGCACTGATAGGCAGCATTGTAGGCCACTAATAAGCCTACACTGATGGGCACTGATAGGCTGCACTAATGGGCACTGATAACCTGCACTGATGGGGCTGCACTGAGAATCAGTGTGAACAATGTACTCACTGTGCCCTGTCAGACTTACCAACTATTGGCTCTCCTTTCCTCACACAGTGACAGCGCGTGAGGAAAGCAATGCTGATAACTAGCAAGTCTGTTTACATGTGACCAGCTGTGATTGGACACAGCTGATCACATGGTAAAGGGCTGCTGAGATTGGCCCTTTACCACTATCTGTGATTAGCTATGTCCAAAGGACACTGCGGTAACAGAGCGCGCCCAATGCGTGACCCAGGGGGAGGCACGGAAGGAAAAGCATGTATGTAAAGAGACATCTATGGACATCCTCCCAGAACCAAAGAGCTGAACTGTACCCATCTTTCGGCTATAGTGCAGGCAGAAACTGGTTAAATGCCACCACATTCATTTATGTGCCCCAAGGAGATTTATGCCATAAAGTGCTAGTATGCACCGCAAAACTACACTAGATATTGTTCTCGGTTTTAGTAAATCCCCCCTTACAGTCTAGATCACCCACATTCAGAGATTCAAGGTCTTTTCTCCCTATTCTTCCAACACAGATGATGGTGCTATGGGCAGGATCCCCCCCCCCCCCCCAGCCCTCCATCTTTGCTGTAGAGCCCCTGCACCCTTTATAATAAGATCTGTATGTGTACCTTTTTTACTAATAAAAATGTATTTTTCCTGTTAGTTCCCGGACAAGCTGTCGGTGCCGCAGTGAGCAGTAACACATTGGTGAATTCTCTGTTTGTGAGCTGGACCGCACCACCAGGAAAAGTGTCTAATTATACCGTCACTATAACAGAAGATGTCAATAACACAACGCAGACTCGCACAATACAACCTAACATGATGCAAGTAAATTTTACTGAATTATTACCAGGAAGAGTCTACAATGTAACAATAGTGACAGTCAGCAGTTCCTGCAGCCAGGCAGCTCCTTCACTGCCATGGGCTACATGTAAGTATGATCAAGGTCATGTGTCTTCAATGGATATAGTATAGTGATCCTCTGCGCTATTATATAGTGAATGTGATAACAATAAATCCTAACTGGATACCCAGAATTGCTGCAAAACCTAGTGATTTCACAAATACACGTACATAAGTAAGTGAATAAAATGATTTTGCGCTATTCCATTCTATGCGATTAAATAAACAATGTGATATAAATGTAAACTAAAATCTTACAATAAAAAAGTCCAGTGATGGTTATGAATCAAATAAAATAATCAATTCCCAATTCAATAATATAATGATCCAATAGTGACACTGCGATCCCAATATAAACACTGCGATCAATGTGCAGTCCTTCAATGAATAGATCCAATAACCTTCTTAATAAAACTTAAGAGAGTCTATGCGCCGCCACCAACACCTCACTGCTCACCGAACTCTCACCTCATATCCACAGAATGTAAGCCTTGAGTATTATTAAGGACAAGCTATTCCCTCATGCTGGAAAACTCCCCGCAGATCCTCTCTAAGAAGGTCCAGGACCATGTGTTGGGGTAAGGTAAACAGACAAGCCTCCAATAGTGCATTAACGTAACCAACCCAAATTATCTAAAAGTATAAAATATGCTTAAATCCAAGCTCAGTTAAAAGTGCTTCAAACTGCATAAACAGCATTATGGCACATCACATTAAGCCCCCTGAAGAAGTCACGTGACGTAACACGTAGTTCATGAACGGACGTGATGTGAGAGGCAGAAACGCCGCTTTTTTTCAGTTTGAAGCGCTTTTAACTGTGCTTAGATGTAAGCATATTTTATACTTTTAAATACATTGGGTTGGTTAGGTTAATGCACTATTGGAGGCTTTTCTGTTTACCTTACCCCCACACATGGTCCTGAAACTTCTGAGAGAGGATCTGCGGAGCAGTTTTCCAGCATGAGGGCACCTAAAGGACTCTCAGACCATGATGATCTGATGAAATACAGATTTAACTCTTTGGCCTGAATGGCAAGCGTCATGTCTAGGGGAAACCAGGGACCGCTCATCACCTGGCCAGTACCATCACTACAGTGATGCATGGTCAGCGGCAGGAACAGGGAGACTAGTCAGGATCGAGGGAAAGCTGAATGCAGCAAAATACAGAGACAACCTGCTCCAGAGCGCTCTGGACCTCAGACTGGGGCAAAGGTTCATATTCCAACAGGACAACGACCCTAAGCACACAGTCAAGATAACAAAGGAGTGGCTTCAAGACAACCCTGTGAAAGTCCTTGAGTGGGCCATCCAGAGCCCAGACTTGAACCCCATTGAACATCTTTGAAGAGATCTGAAAATGGCTGTGCATTGACCCTCCCCATGCAACCCGATGGAGCTTGATAGGTTCTGCAAAGAAGAATGGAAAAAACTGCCCAAAAATAGGTGTGCCAAGCTTGTAGCATCATACCCAACAAGACTTGAGGCTGTAATTGGTGCCAAAGAAACTTCACCAAAGTATTGAGCAAAGGCTGTGAATACTTATGTACATTGGATTTGTTTAATTTTTAATTTTTATTAAATTTGCAAATATTTCAATTAAACCTCTTTCATGTTGTCATTATGGGGTATAAGTTGGAGAATTTTGAGGAAAATAATGAGTTTAAACCATTTTGGAATAAGACTGTAATGCAATTGATTATTCTTCCATCTTATTGTTTTTTTTTTTTTTTTACATTGTTATATTTTGAAGTCATGAAAGCGGAACTTCACCCAAAAGGGGAAATTCTGCTTGTTTATATCCTTCCGCCCCTTCCCTGCCACATTTGGCACTTTTTTTGGGGGGGAGGTCGGTACTTTTTGAGAGGTACCCTTTCTCACTTTCGGGCAAGTCGTTGCGGTGATCTGAGTGGAAGTTCAGCCCACCTCCCCCACGCATCACAGGTCCCAGAAGACCATTTGCATTTGAAGGTAACGGCAGTAATGATGCCGGCTTCTGGAACCAAAGCCGATTGAAGAATCAGCTCGGGTGAGGACATCCTTGGATCCCTGGACAGGTAAGTGTCCTTATAATAAAAGTCAGAAGCTACAGTATTTGTAGCTTCTGACTTTTAATTTTTTTGGGGGAGACTGGAGCTTCTTTTTCATTTTAAATATATCTTTTGGGGAGCAGGTAGAAAGATCTGTGTGTCTGTCACGGCCACCATAGAACAGAGAACTGATGGCTCCTAATTAACAAAGTGGGCTTGCATGTGCTCCATTTTTTATATTTAGAAGAGTGGTGTAAGCATTATGCTTGCACCACTCTTTGTTAATTCATCCCATAATATGTATTCTTTTTAAAGCAGATACATTTTCTCCCATCTCACAAATTTTCTTCCTAACATTATTTTATCTCCAAACAGATCCCACCCCACCGGGAATCATAAACTTTACTATAATAGGAACTAAGGATGTCACCTTATCTTGGGGAGATCCAGTAAATATGACCGGAGTGGTGAAGTCATATAATATCACTTATTGGATTTCTTCTTCTCCTTCAATTATTTCTGGAACTGTGATAAGCAACACAACAAATGTCACCCTTCAAAACTTGATATCGGGGACTAATTACAGTGTCTCTGTGGTGACGGTCATACCCTGGGGGTATCAGAGCACACCTGTAATTGGATCAGTCTGTACAAGTAAGTTTTTGCTCCTTGAGCCTAGGTTGTGCGATGCGGCAACCAGCGTGATTACAGCGCCGGTTCCCACTTCACATCCCTCCCGCAGGCAGTTCACACTGCCCTCTGAAAACCGCTGCGGGTGTCAATACATTGTTAATGACACCCCCCAGATCGGTTCACAGATCACAGTGCATAGGTGAGAAACCCCATGCGATCCCATTTCAGTGCGGGGGAAAAAAAGTCCCAGTGCGGGTGCAAATCACATGCGATGTCTATGTTCGCACAAATGTGAACCTAGCCTTAAAAGTAGGGCTGTTACTGATTAAAATTTTCGTGTTCGATTAATCATTTTTTTTTTTTTTAAATCGATTAATCGGCTAATTTGGAATAATTATAACGTACATACAGATCAAACTACTTTTAGCTGATCTCCTTGCATTGCAACTCTGCATTAGTCAGTGGTAAATGTGGTATACACTATATACAATCACCCGACACTAGTTAGTTTCCACAATCCATGACTTAACTTCACAGTTCACACAAATATGTTTTAAAATTCAAACTGTAGCAATGACGCAAGTCATTTTTTTTTCCCCACAGTAGCGTGACAATCCCTCCACCTCCGGTCTAACTAATCACTCTCACCTCATGGCATGGACCCCTGTGCAAACAGGTGGTCATGCAAGCGGGTATCAAAAGGGTTAACACGGACCATAAACTTCTCACACGTCAGCTTAGATCTCAGCAAGGACGCAGGTCATGGGTAGAAAGAAAAGATCTAAGTGCTCACCGCTTAAGTATAAGATTTCATTTTTGTGTTCAAACACAAAACTACTCACATAAAGATAATAAAAACACAGCATGTAAAGCCGACAATCGTGTTAGTTCCGTAGGGCAGCAGCGGGTGACGTCATGCGTAGCTCCTCCCCCGTACGCGTTAAGTTCAATCAGAACTTCGACGCCACCGGACTCCTCCCCCTTCACTTCGTTAGCAGACGGAGGCACTTGGGGAAGGGGAGGAGTCCGGTGACGTCGATGTCCGTGACGTCACCGGATCTCCGACGGAACTCCCTGAAGACCCGGAAGCCGGCGGAGAGGTGAGTACCGATTAAAAAAAATTTGATCGATCAAAAAAATTAATCGATTAATCGAGGAATTAATCTTTAATTTCCACAGCCCTACTTAAAAGCTATATTTAAAAAGTGTTGCAGTATTTTGAAAAAGTCTTGTGAGTGCCCAGATTCTTGACTGACCCCCCCCCCCCCCTCCCACTCCATTTGCTCAAGAGGCAAAAGTTACCAAGCAAAGATATATCTGACCTTGCTGCCAAACACTGGTTCATCCCGCTGACTTTCAACTCATTACAGAAGAGAGTAGTGCCATGGAGGTCAGCAGGAGGAACCAACTGAACTATGCTTAAATACTAGGAAATCATCCTTTTTGCTGGGAAACAACACTTTCCAGAGGGTTGGTCTCCTGGGTCTCCCACAACTCATACTGGTATATCCTGCTAACCTCCACATCTTTACTGGAGGTGAGCAGGAGAAGCCAGTAAGAGCCGTGGAGAACCCAGAAGTTTGACAAAACCAGAAGTGTTGGTTTCCCAGTGGACTTTAGAAGATGATCTTACAGCATCAGAGTGGCGTTCAATGGATCATCACTTATAAGTGTTCATTTATTTTTTTTTTGGTAACTCTTGTACGGTGACAGGGTCCCTTGGTGCATAATGACCTATGTACGTTGGTAAAGCTCCAAGGTTTCTTTGTCCTCCCTCTCTGCTCTAGAAGGGGAAGGAAACCTTGCATGTCTTATTATAAGACAAATTACTTTTATAGCTAATTTATATTGTTGCTCTTTAGGTCTCATGCACACAGGTGCCTGGGGCTGTACAATGTACAATTCGGGTGTATTTCTCCAACAAGAAACTACAGATGCTGCCTACCACCTGCCCATAGTTATTAATGGCTGCACATGGATATACGCCAGTACTTGCGTAAACACACATTGCATTTTTTATTCCTAGCTACCCTATATACTCTATAAGCCGAGTTTTTCAGCACATTTTTTTGTGCTGAAAATGCCCCCCCTGGCTTATACTTGAGTCAAGCATTTTTCTGCAGCAGAAAATGAAATTTTACGACCCGACTTTGGGGCCCCTGTATCTCCAAAGATGGGGTTCCTAGCACTAAGTGGCCCTGAGATACGGGGCCCCAAAGTCGGTTCGGAAAATGTCATTCTCTGCTGCAGAAAAGTGCTTGACATTTTCCGACCCGAATATGGGGCACAATATCTCGGGGACACTTAGTGCTAGGAACCCCAAGTTTGGTATGCAAACCCAGTGGAACTAACACTACAACATATCCAAAGATGGGGTTCCTAGTACGAAGTTACCTCGAGATACAGGGCCCCAAATTCGGTCAACTGTGTCCATCTTCAACAGTCATTTCGGGACCCTTTAGGTCCAGAGACCCCAAATTTGGCTGCAGCTAGGGGCATTTAGGAACCCTTAACTACAAAGTTTGAAGTTCAGGGGACCTATGGCTGCAAATGGGCACAGTGAGGCTGCAAATGGGCACAGTGAGGCTGCAAATGGGCATCGCTGACCGTCTTTTCCACTTATAGTAGCTGCGCATTTCTCACCCTAGGCTTATACTCGAGTCAATACGTTTTCCCATTTTTTTGTGGTAAAATTAGGTGCCTCTGCTTATATTCAGGTCGGCTTATACTCAAGTATATACGGTATGTCTGTGTGCAAGCAGAGCACTAGTAGGGTAATGGGGAAAGGACCATGTAAAAGCTTTAGCTACCTAGGCTTTAGCTGTAAGGCTGCAGTCACACCTGAGCGTTTCGCTTTCAGGCGGAAAGTCGTGTGTTTTTACCACGATTTTGCCACGATTTTTACCATTTTTTTTGCTACGATTTTGCATGGGTCAAAAGGTCACCAATGTAAAAAGCAGAAAAACACATGTAATCTGCCCAAAAAGAAACTACTGTACTTTTTTGAGCTTCAGGCATTTTGCTTCAGGTGACAAAACCCTTATGCCGTGGTACACACGGTCGGAATTCTCGTCGGAAAAAGATCTGATGGTTTTCCCGTCGGAATTCCGACGGAATTTCGCTCAAACTGTCTTGCCTACACACGGTCACACCAAATTCCGATGGTCTGTAACACAGCGGCATAAAACACGTTCGACAGCACTATAAGAGGGAAGTTTAATGCTTCCGAGCGTGCGTCGAATTGTTTCCGAGCATGCGTCAGAATTGCATACACACGATCGGAAAATCCGATAGAAAGGTTTTCCGTCAGAAAAATTGAGAACAGGTTCTCAATCCAAAGTCCGTCGAAAATTCCGACAGAAAAAGACCGATGGGCATACACACGGTCGGAAAATCCGTTGAAAAGCTCCCATCGGACAGTTTAAATCGGAAATTCCGAACGTGTGTACGCCGCATTAGATGTGAACAGGTGCCATTGAAATGAATGGGATTTTTCTTTTCAGTCATTTTGTTTGGGCGTTTTACGAGCTGAAAGCGCTTAGGTGTAAATGCAGCCTAAAGTTACAATATGATGTTGCCAATGTGAAACGCAATCATACAATACAATTTTCTGATTAGGGGAGGGAATGAACGAAGACAAGAAGAGGTCTCCATATCTACTTAGCTTATCGCTGTTATTAAAGATAATGATGTAGTTGATAACTCTCTTCTTCTAACTCTTTTCTTTAGCAGTGTTTTTCTACTGCCGATTAAATAACATTGTAACGTCAACATCACACTCTGAATGTAACAATTCTTACTCTGGCTATTAATATTACTCTTTCCTTTATCCACAGAACCGATATCTGTGAAATCACCGCAAATTGTTGCCAAAACTAACAATTCTATGTCCCTGACCTGGACACAACCAGACGAGTATCAGAGCTCATACACCTACAGAGTGCAGACCAATGCAACCTCATCATCTACACTGATAAATGATACAACCGTGAGCAGTGCATCGGCTACAATAGTAAATCTGACACCGGGAGAGACCTATACATTCACTGTATATACAATATCTGCCTGCAAAGTACAATCAGACCCCTTGTCTATAACTGAATGCACCTGTAAGTACCGCCGAACAGGAAAAGCAACTTATAAATGCCTTTGCCAACAAATGCTCCAGTCCTTGTCAATCAAATTTCCCGCAAGAAGTTCCCGTTATTCACAACACCCAATCTGATACTCCCCATCATTATCACGCTCTGAAGGTGTAAAAGTGAAAAGCTGATTTGTTGCCACCAGAAAAAAGAACAGTCTTTGTTTCAGAGGTGAGGCGATTCAGTTCGCAGTTGCAGCGCTATACAAATCATTCATTCATTCATTCAGATGCATTGACTAAATTCATACAAGCTTCTCAAAGTGATTGTAAAGGATTTTTTTTTTTTAAATAACAAACATGTCAATACTTACCTGCTCTGCACATAATTGCACAGAACGGCTCGATCCTCCTGTTCTGGGGTCCCCTGCTGGCCTGCAACATAGAATTCGACCCCTCGTTTATAACTGATAGACATGTGCATGACGAAAAAAATGTGTTTTGTTTCGTTTAGATCAGTGGCATCGCTAGGGGGTGGCTTTTGAGGCTATAGCCCCGAATCTGGGGGCCGATAGCCCCGAGTCTCTGCAGGGGTCCCCAAGGGGAGGGGAGGCTCTCTGGGGACCCTGATGCAGGGGGGAGGCTCTCTGGGGACCCTGATGTAAGTGGGGGGCTCTCTGGGGACCCTGATGCAGAGGCGAGGCTCTATGGGGACCCTGGTGCAGGGGGGAGGCTCTATGGGGACCCTGATTTAAGTGGGATGCTCTCTGGGGACCCTGATTTAAGGAGAGGCTCTCTGGGGACCCTGATTTAAGGGGGAGGCTCTCTGGGGACACTGATTTAAGGGGGATGCTCTCTGGGGACCCTGATTTAAGGGGAAGCTCTCTGGGGACCCTGATGTAAGGAGGAGGCTCTCTGGGGCGGGACCCTGATTTAAGGGGGAGGCTCTCTGGGAACCCTGATGTAAGGGGGGCTCTCTGGGACCCTGATTTAAGGGGGAGGCTCTCTGGGGACCCTGATTTAAGGGGGAGGCTCTCTGGGGACCCTAATTTAAGGGGGAGGCTCTCTGAAACCCTGATTTAAGGGGGAGGCTGTCCGGGGACACTGATTTAAGGGGGAGGCTCTCTGGGGACCCTAATATACACACACACACATTTATTATATACATGTGTATGCCCGCCAAAGCATATGACTTTCTTTACTACGGTGCTATGGGCTCTAGCCCCAGATCTTTTGTAGACCTAGCAACGCCCCTGGTTTAGATTCTTTAATCTAGTCATTTAGTTTTGTTAAATTTGGTTGATTCGTTCAGTTCGTGTTCAGGATTCGTATTCAGAATTCGTTTTATGTCTTCTTTTGAATTCACCAACTTTTTACGGTTCTAAGCGATCTCATTGATAAATTTCCAATCTGTCGAAACGAAAAAATTATTATTATTATAAATTTTTTTTTATTCGAATGCGGCAAAGTGAACAAACAAAAGAAACATCTTCATCAAATGATTACAATGACTCTTTTAATTACCTTTGGCTTAACAAAAACAGCGTTATTTCGAAATGGTCCTCTAATAACACACACGGTCTTTAATTTTAGAAATATGTTTACAGTTCGAATTTGAATGGAATTAAATGTCAAATTTGATTTGAATTTGAATTTGAATTTCGTAAATTCAGACAAATTTCGTTTTGCTATTTTGAGCAGTCGGTAAACTTCGTTAATACTGTAGCTCGAAACGGACTGCACATGTCTAATAACTGACTGTACCCAGAAGTACTGCCAAGCGGAAAATGTAACTTTTTAAACCATTGCCATGGGGGCAGGGGCGAGCCGCGGCTTGTTATTGCACTTGTCGAGGGGGAGGAGCCAGGAGCACCGGTGGGGGACCCAAGAAGAAGAGGAGGATCGGGGCTGCTCTTTGCTAAAACACTGCACAGAGCAGGTTAGTATCATATGTTTCTTATTTTTATTTTGTAAGAAAACCAAACCCTTAATGACACTTTAATGCATAAACTCTGTCTGTAGTCTGAGAACTAACATTTCCTATGAAGAAACTACATATTCCACAATCCCTGGGTCTCTCAGTCTAGTGCCACTCAATTACCAGAGAGATCACATTACAGTCTTTCACCACATTAGCACTCCCACATTTGTTATACAACACAGAGGAAATGGTGAGGCATGCATTGTGTCCTGAAACAAGCACCGTGTTAGTTCATTGAAAACTACAAGCCAACCGCCGCAAAGGCTGCCGGACCTTGTAGTTTTCCATTCAAAGGACACTGAATGAGTGACACGGCTTGGTGGGTGGAGCCACGCTCAGCCAAGTTGTTTTTAAATTGAGACAGCTAGCGGGGAAGAGAAGATCCCCGCTAGCTGTCAGATCGGGGATTGGGGGGTGCGGGGCTGGTCCGTTCATAGCATGTTACATCATGAATATGGGTGTAATATGTTACGAAAGGTGAACTTATCCTTTAAAGTTGAAATTTTGTCAAATACTAACTAAGCCTAAACCTGTTCCCACCCCCATTCCAAGCCCTATATTAACTACCATGTAAAGGAAAGCTGCTTATAGTTATAGCCAAGGTGAGCTGGGGTCATACATGGTAAGACAGAAGGGTGGTCAGGAGGTCGGTACCAGGGAAGCAGGCAGAGCAAGGTCCAGTAGCAAGCCAAAGTCAGAACCACAAGATCAGAGAATAGTCAGAGGCAAAACAAGGTCAAAATACACAGAGCCAGGTTAGGAACAAGTTGGGTCAGCAACGGAAGATCAGTCAGCACAGGTAAGAACACGGGAACACGGATCAGGGGAAGCTGAAGAACATCCAGCAGCTAGAATCCAGCAGGGTCTCCTTTAAATATGCAGTTTGGCACCAATGCGTGAAGACATGCGTGCCACCGTGCGCTGAGACACAGAATTGCTCCTACATGGCAGTGTGCGCTGGACATTAGCCTTGGCTCTTCTGTGTGCTTTTACATGTGCACGAGCATTAGCTGTACGGTAATGAGCAGTAGCTGCATAAGAATAAAGCCTCATACACACGATCGGACTTTGGACCAACTTTCCCGTGGATTTTTGTCCAAAGGGCGTTGGCCCCAAGTTGGTATTGCATACACACGATCTGACTTTTTAGGCAACAAACATGAACGTAGTGACGTTTCAACGTACTGACGACACTTCAAAAGAGGACGTTCGAATACTCCAGCGCCACCTTTGGTCAACTTCTATATTGTTGTCTGATCTTTTGCATTGGTTCTGAGCATGCGTGTTTGTACTGTGTACAAAAGTCAGTTGGTACTGCATACACACGTTCGGACTTTCGTCCTTCGGACTTTTGTTGGCAGAAAGTTGGTCCGTTCGCACAGCCAACAAAAGTCCGATGAAACCTGGAAAAAGTTGGTCCGATGGAGCGTACACACGGTCGGATGTTGGTCCAAACCACCTAATTTGCATGTTGGTTGTCAAAAAGTCAGATCGTGTGTACGGGGCTTTAGCTGCATAAGAATTAGCATTATCTGTATTAGCTGTATTAGAATTAGCATTACCTGAACTACCTTCCTGACAGACACTCAATTCCATTTGTACAGGGCAGGTAAGTATAAACCGGTTTGTTGTTTACAAAAAATAAAAAAAGACTTTACAATCACAGTAAAGTGGTAGCAAACTCTGTACTATATTACTATAGTACTTATCATATAACTATAATAAGGCTTACCTGTCTATAGGTACTGTGAATATCTCCTAAACTTGCACAGTTTAAGAGATATTCAGAGTGCATGCAGCCAGTGACATCATCGCCACATGCGTTCCAAAAGTCCGGCTTACAGTGCCGGACCTTCAGAGCTCGCGGGAGTGACGTCATCGCGCCCCCGGCCACTCATGTAGCTGGAGGCTGCGAACTCGGAAGGAAGACCAGGGGAAGATGTCAGTCATCTTAGCGGTGACATCGCGGTGCGGGAGGGCTTTGTTCTAAGGTAAGTTTCTTATAATGTGCTAGTATGCGATGCATTCCAGCACATTATGGCATTGCTTTGCGTGATTTTTTTTTTTTTTTAACCACCAGCTGTTTACTACCACTTTAAGTTTAATCCCCCTTTAAGTGATTAGTTTGCTAGCAAATAACAAAATCACTAGTTGTCCCAAAATTGTGTCCACAGATCATAAATGATCCGAAAAATGTAGACAGGAAAATACTTGCATTTTGAGATACTGTAGCTTTGTGCCCAGTCTGGACTTTTCCAAAGGTACATCAAATGACAATTTAGGTCATTACTGCAAACCAAGCTCTTCTCAGTGGTTTAGCTGGTACAGCGGCACAAGGAGAAGCTCTAGTGATGACCATGGAGCCTTGGATCCCCTCCCCACCAAATCCCTTGTAGTACCCCTATATCCTTTAAAATATATCTGTATACATATCTCCATTTTCTATTTCTAACAAATAAACTTTTTTTCCCCTATTAGTTCCCGGACAAGCTGTTGGCGCTACAGTGAACAGTTACACATCTGTTAATTCTCTGGTGGTGAACTGGACGGCACCAGATGGAAAAATTTCTTATTATAACGTCACTATTACAGGAGATGTCAATAACACAATAAAGACTGACACAACGCAAGTAACTTTTAATGGATTATTACCAGGAAGAGAATATAATGTAACAATTCTGGCAGTCAGCAGTTCCTGCAGCCAGGCAGCCCCATCGCTGTCACAAGCTACATGTGAGTATGATCAAGGTCATGTGACGTCAATGTTTTATCAAAGTTAAAAAGTAACAAAAGTACGCAATTTCACTGAATAGTACAAAGAAAATATGGATGGTGTAACAAATAACTACAGTATAATTTATTGGATTTCGCCTCTTCCATCAAATGTCAAAACTTATACAGAGGTGCCCTTATCTTCTACAGTTAAGAACCTGACAACTGGGACCAGTGCCGGGACAAGGTCACCTACAGCCCAGGGTGAACATGTCGAACCATGCCCCCCCCAAAATGTATGAGCATTATGTGTCAGCAAAGACCATGCCCCCCCCCGCAAAAAAAATAAACACTAATCTGCATAAATACCCCCTTAGCATAAATTCCCCCTCCTCCCTGTACAAATCCACCCACTGCTGAAATCCCCCCTCCCAAAACAAATCTTGTCCCCCATTCCCCAAATCCCTGCAGCACAAATGCACCCCCCCCCCCCCCCCAAAAAAAAAAATCACTCCTCCTACCACAAATTCTCTACCCCTAAAATTTCCCCTCCAAGTACACATCCTCTACCCCCAGTGCAAATCCCTCCCAATACTCCCCCCTTGCACAAATCCCCCCCCCCCCCCCCCCCCCCCCAAAGAAAAAATCCTACCATACAAATCCCCCACCTACCATATCACCTCTTCTAGCACAAAACCCCCCAATCACCCTTCCTAGCACAAATCCTCTTCCCCCACCCCCCCTCCTAAAATAGATCACCCTAAATCACCACTCCTAGCACACACACCCAAATTTCCCCTCCTAGAACAATTCTTATGTGTGAGCATTATGTGTCAGCAAAGATTCCCCCAAAAAACTAAGCTCTAATCTGCATAAATACCCCCTTAGCATAAATTCCGCCTCCTCTTTGTACAAATCCAAACACTGCTGAAATCCCCCCCCCCCCCCCCCTCCTAAAATTTCCCCTCCAAGTAAACATCCTCTACCCCCAGTGCAAAAAAATGAAAAACCCAGAGGTGATCAAATCCCACAAAAGAAAGCTCTATTTGTGGGAAAAAAAATGATAAAAAATGTATTTGGGTAGAGTGTTGTATGACAGCGCAATTGTCGTTCAAAGAGTAATGCCCCGTACACACGAGCGGAATTTCCGTCCGAAAAATCTTGGATGTTTTTTTTCCGACGGAATTCCGCTCAAGCTTGGCTTGCATACACACGGTCACACAAAAATTATCTGAACTTTCGACCGCCAAGAATGCGGTGACGTACAACACTACGACGAGCCAAGAAAATTAAGTTCAATGCTTCCGAACATGCGTCGAATTGTTTCCGAGCATGCGTAGGAATTCTGCGCAAATTGCTACAGACGATCGGAATTTCCGATCGGAACTTTTTCCGACCCAAAAATAGAGAACCTGCTCTCAATCTTTTGCTGGCTCTCATCTGTCTTTTGCTGGCTGAATTTCCGATCGTGTGTACGCGGCATGACAGTGCTAAAAGCTGAAAATTGGTCTGGGCAGGAGGGGGGTTTAAGTGCTCAGTAAGCAAGTGGTTAAAATTCTATTTTATTATTTGGACTTGCACATCTCTATTTCAAAATGGAACTAAGGGGGAACTGAAAGGTCTTTTTACTTCCAGTATTCTTCCTTTAATATAACAATAGTATGCTGTGTAAAATTAATGCAACACAGAAATTGAAATTAGAAAATGAATTATAGATAGAAAAAAAAAATAAAAAAAGTTTTTTGCCAAAATTATTATTGTAGGAGCAAAAGTATAGCACAGTGAAGCAAAAGATTTGGTCGAGTGTCATGAAAAAAAGAGGTGCTCACTTCCTACACTGCCCATACTATCAATCTCTGCAGTACGAAAAAGAAAGCACCCTCTGAAGATCTTGGAGAATCTAATGCCGCGTACACACGATCGGACTTTCCGGCGGACTTGGTCCGGTGGACAATCCGACGGACTTTGCAGCTGAGGTCTGCCGGACTTTCAAACGAACGGATTTGGCCACACACGATCACTCCAAAAGTCAGATGGATTCGAACGTGATGACGTAGAATAAGGAAGTTCATAGCCAATAGCTGCCCTAGCGTCGGTTTTAGACCATCGGACTAGCACACAGACAACCGGGTTTTTCGACAGGACTCGAGTCCAGCGGATAAATTTGAAGCCAGTCTTATTTCTAGGTCCGCCAGACTTTTGGGAAGAAAAAGTCCACTGGAGCCCACACACGATCGAATTGTCCGACGGACTCTGGTCCGCCCGACCAAGTCCGCCGGAAAGTCCGATCGCGTGTACGCGGCATAACACTTCTGGGAGTGTCAGATTCCTGATCCTTTGTTGCTCTCTGTGGTTCATTCTGCCCACCTCTACTTCACAGCTGTAGGCATGGACATTGGTGGAGGTAAGTATTCAATCTCTTCTTTGCAGGGCCAGCTTAATTCTGAAGGTTCATTTAGCTACTGGCACTGTTAACATACTTTGATCTCATACTTACATACTTTGATCTCCAATAATATTTGTTATATAATATGGGAAGGTTCCCCCAGTGGGTTTTTTTTTCACAGTAGGGTTAGTAGATTAAAGAGATAAATTGTTAAAAGAAGAGTTCTTTATTGAAAAGTTGTCATCATAACATGAACAAATTGCCATTAAAATATGAGCTCTGGTCGGGGGATATATTCAAAAGTAAAAAATGCAAACATAAAATTATAAACAGCATTATGTATCGAATGTCTGTTGTATAGGATTCCAGATGCGTTTCGACCCGAATAGTCAAGGTCTTCCTCAGGGGATTGGTTTGCTGTTAAAAAATTGTGTTTTTAGCATTTCAATTATCAACATATTAAACAAAGAGGGTTTTCATGTGTAGCGCCATAACCCCTAGGGGCGGCTATGTTTTTCTGGGCTTACCGATTACCTCCTCCGCCTTGTAGCTCGTTATTTTTGTCTAGGGGTTCCCAGGGTTAGTACCCAGTAACGGTGGAGACTGACACTTGCATTCCTTTTCAGGATTTTTATTTGCATGAAACGTTGAACAAAACACAATCTCTCAGTTGGGAATAGAGGGCAAGGGTATAGAAGCTCAAGCACTTGGAACTTGCTGACACTTAAATAAATGTCTCTCTCTAGATGATCCAGGGAGTAGCCACTCGCAACCGGATAACTCACTGTTGGATAAATCCTTGTTTGTAGATCTAGCAGCCAACAAGTGATCTCAGCTTAGCAAAGTCTCTGCCACAGACTTGGTTGGGAAACTTTAGATGAACACACAAAAGTCTCTCACAGGAACTTAGTTGCAACTGAAGGATAGGTTAGGAACTTTTCTTACAGTACCAGTATCTCTCAGCCGTTCTGGCGATACCGTATAAAATGCGGATTCAATTAGTGTTCATACAGCTCAGCTTCCAGGCTCTTACCGAGCAGCCAGCCTCGTGCGTGGCCCTCCTCCAAAGAGTCCTCCCCTGGTCGCATGTACAGTTGCTGGGCCTCTCCAATCCTGAGATGGCATCGGGACACTTCAGAATCCTCCTTCATTTACTGCGCCTCAAACTGATGGATCCCCACCCCAGACCATGAGGGCCTCTGGGGCTGGTCAGGAGAACCAGGACCATGGAGTCAGCAGACACTCCTGGCCCCGACCTGGACCCAGGCCGGGTCCCGTAACGTCACCCCAAACCACGTGACCTCAGCACCTTAAGTACCCCCTCCCGGAATAAACAGCGGGACAAACACGCCCACTGATTGGCTCCGGGGAGAGATTGGTACCCAATGCGTCCAACCAGACTGCGTTCTAAGACCTGTCACAGGTTCTCACCTCACCTATGACCAGGCAGAACCTTCATACAGCCCAGCCAAACTGATGTCAAAGCATAACCTAGAACAATTAACCCCAAAACTCAATTACGGTTCTGGGCAAAAACTAAATTTACAGGCATAGCGCGTACTTTGAAAAAGTGCCGGCGCTACACATGTATATATGAGAAAGTTACATGGGATATAATTACCAGTAAGGGGTTTAAATGGAAAGTCTCCTAACCAGAGTTCCTCTAAAATCGATTGGATGATCCCAAGTATTCTTTGGCCACTCGTATTCCAAGGGGGGATACCACATCACCTTATATGTCTTACAAGGAGTCACACTGAAGTGTACCCACTGAGGGAGTAGAGGGGTGGGAGGTCCCGCACCTGAAGCAAAAACCACATGGATATCATTGTGTATATATTATTCCCATGCTAATATTTGTTATATTTTGTCCTACAGATCCAACTCCTCCACAATCTCTGAATTTTAATAGTGTTGGTTCAGACAGCATAACAGTATCGTGGGAAGTCCCAGCAAATATGACCGGCCTGGCAATTTCCTATAATATTATTTGGAATTCTACTTCCATCAGTGGGACTGTTATAAGCAATGCACCAAATGTTACCCTGCAGAGCCTGGCATCTGGGACTAAATACACTATTACTGTGCTCACTATCGGAGCCCGGGGGTATCAGAGCACGCCTGTTACTGGATGGATATTCACAAGTATGTTTTGCTTTTATCGATTTTTATAACTTATATGTCAGCCATATATTTAGAAGTGCATTTGAAACATTAGTGCTATCTCTAATTAGCCAGCTGTATGACACTGTACATTCTACACTCTTGCTGAACTACTACCACAAAAAAATAAATAATCAATTTCAAGATAAAGGGCATATTTCCAGATAGCAAGGATAACTTTACCACAAATTTGTGGCAGTGTTGAACAGTCTTGTTAACTTGCTGCACATTTTCATTGGCAAGTTGTACACTTGCAGAGCACTTGAAGCACAAGTTTTAGTTGACAGTTTTCCAATTTGTAGAAAATTTGCGTGGCAAGTCTCTAGCAAGAGTAAAGTTGCAGTGGTGAGACTACAGCAAGAGCTCTGCAAGTCTACAGCATGCAAATTCAGTCACAGTGACCCCCTGTGGTGGGATGACTATTGCACAACATAACTGAACCAGAACTTGCAGCAGACTGGCAGGATGTTTGCAAAGTAAGTTAATCTGGAGTCATGCAATGCAGACTTTCTGCATTTCTGCAACAAACTTGTGAAGCCTGGCAAGTCCAGCAATAGCTTAGCAAGTCGTTTTCAAACTTGCAGCACAATTGCTTGCTATCTGGGTTGTGGGAAGTGACAATCTATTGAAATTACTCTGTCCATAAGATTGATCTGAGAGTGGCAGTAAAAGTGCAACCCTTGCTAATGAGAGCACTAGACAATGTCTACAACGTCCATCAGCAAGAAATCTCATGCTACGCTGATCCAAGGCTTTTTGCAAACTGTTATGAAAAATCCCTGTTGATTGTGCCATGTTAGGAGCCCACCAACTAGAGCAGTGGTCATCAACCCTGTCCTCAGGGCCCACTAACAGGCCAGGATTTATGTATTACTTTGGGGAGATGCAGACTAGAATACTGCAATCACTGAGCAGCAAATTATATCACCTGTGATGTATTTCACTTATCTTGCAAACCTGGCCTGTTAGTGGGCCCTGAGGACAGGGTTGATGATCACTGAACTAGAATACCCGAGCCCTAAAGGAGGTGGAGTTTGACTTACTCCAAAAACACATTTATTCTTCTGTTTTCCTGTAGTGAACAAGTTGATTATAGAAAATGTGGACTCTTAGCTGTTGTTTTAAGGCCCGTACACACGATATGAAAATCGGAAGTAAAATTTCATCCAATGAATGATCTAATGATTTTTGGATTGTTAGTACGGTGCTTTCCACAGCCAATTCCGATTTTTCGTTCAACAAAAGCTGGAAGGGCAGACTATAAAATTTTTGTCGTACGGGAACTCAACGTTCAATTTTCGTATTATTAGTACGGTTTTCATCCAAAAAAATCGTAAGAGCATGATTACGCATGGTCAGAAACGAAAGAACACATACAAAACTATTCAACACATTACGTCACTTCTGAAGTTATATTCTGTCGTACAAGAATTTTCGCATGGTGAGTAATCTCTTGTCAGAAACCATGAAATCAGACTGAGACAGAAGTACAGTTAAATCACACTTGTTTAATAATAAATGTAAAAAGAACAAACATAGTCAAAACATAGCCAAAGTTCAGTAACCGGAATGGATAGTCAGCCAAGATAGAAGTCAGGGATCAATGTAGTGGAACAGCAAGCAGGATCTGGAGCCAGAAAATATGTCAGCAAAACAAGTCTTGAACACAATCGCAGGAGATAGTTTCTTTGATGTTGATCAAGGCGAAGGCAGAGATCCTCTGGACTGGGCGGCTTAAGTAGGCAAGACTGATGAGCAGGATATCATCAACAGCTGAGTAACTGTGGAGAGAATTGGCAGCTGGCAATTAGCAGACAGCTGAGCGGCCAGCTCTGAGAAGGAAGGGCTGAGCTCAGCCCTGACACCTCTTCACTTTCAACATGAGACAAAAAAAATGGACGAACTGACATACGAAATTCTGATAGTGTGTACGAGGCTTAAGTCCACACACATGAATTCTCAACTCTGGGTCCACCCCCTTCTCTAAGGGTGCCACTTTTGTGGAGGGCTTCCAGACCAAAGCCAGTGTGCCCTACTGAAAATCTACACCCAGAGTCTCCTTTTGACTTCTGTCTGGACCAGTTTTGCTCAATACCACTCAACTCAGGATGTTGTTAGTAGTTTGATGGCACCAAGAGTTAAAAGAAAATTGTTGCCTGTCATACAACGTTGGCATGTAGTTTTATGCAACAACAGTTTTCACATATTATACTTGATTGGTAGTCCTTGAACTGGCCACTAGATGGTAGTATAATGTTTGTTTAAAGTTTGATGTTCTTGCTAGTAGAACTACATGCTCACGGCTATAATGTAATGTCTCAGTGATCGTGTTGTTCCTGTTTTCTGATAAAATTAGAAGAACACCCATGTGTCTAGTAGCATTATGAGACTGGGGAGAGACATATCTGCAGCAGATGTCCAACATACAATGATGTGATGATGAAAATGTGTATGTGTGAAGTATTAAACCACCACCAAATCTGCGCAAATGACAAAACCAAATATTCAATAATAATAATAATAATAATAATAATAATAATAATAGGAGCAGATTGTTGTAAATAAAATGAGTGAAAAAATAATGAATTAAAGGCTAATTAATTAGAACCGCGCTCTCTCCAAAAATATTATTTTAAAGTGCAAGAGCTCAAAGTGCATCAACCAATGTCAGCAAGTACAATCATATACATGTAGTGTAAAATTATGCGTAACGTCCACAAAATATCTAATTGAGTGTCCAATCAAAGTGAATGATCGAAAATGGGCATGTGAATCTTCCAATTCTTGGCGAACAACAAGGAGTAGATCTTCCACCACCATCACCTGCCACACATCCTACTCACCAGCATCCCATGACACCCATTACAGGTAGTCATATACGCCTCTGAATAATGCCAATGGAAAAAACTCACAGCCACAGCTCCAGTCCGAATGGATATTCAATCAGGATCCCATGGAACCTATTACAGTTGCTGATAAACGCTTGTAGGCAATCCCAATGTGGAAATTTTCATGACCATAGCATCAATCCGAACAGGTATCCAAGGATTAAAAGAAAAAAAGGGCTTCCATGGTGAAGTATATCGAAATGTATTCAAAAACTTTGTTAAAATGAGCTAAAATCCAATCTCCATAACAGCTTACACAACCATGTGTTGGAGATGCTGTTAGCGTTCCAGCTGTGTTGCAAATGGCGGAAGTGACGTATCACTCTCAAGCCACCCTACGCGTTTCGTTAGCACGCTCTGACGTCATCGGGGGTCATGTGATTGGATACGTTGCTTCCATATTTATACAAGTCCGCCAATTAAGGATATCCAATGTAGTTCAATCCTTACGCAATATACAGTAAAAAAAAACTCTTAAGTCACACTACGAATGTAGAAGAAAATAGAAAAAATTAAATTAAAAATAAATTAATTGAATTTAACTTTATAAAATGTTAAAAAATATCAAATGTTAAAATATCAATGGATACTACCATCTTGGTCAAAAACCAAATAATAAACATGAACATAATAGAAAGAAAAAAAACTTTAACAATAGAGCCATCTTGTGGAGAAAAAGGAGGATGGATTCAAGTAGAATGGATTTACCGTTTACGAGGGCTGTTACTGATTAAAATTTTCGTGTTCGATTAATCAATTTTTTTTAAATCGATTAATCAACTAATTTCGATTAATTATAACGCACATACAGATCCAACTACTTTTAGTTGATCTCCTTGCATTGCAACTCTGCATTAGTCAGTGGTAAATGTGGTATACACTATATACAATCACCCGACACTAGTTTGTTTCCACAATCCATGACTTAACTTCACAGTTCACACACATACGTTATAAATTCAAGCTGTAGCACTGACGTAAGTAATTTTTTTTTTCCACAGTAGCGCGACAATCCCTCCACCTCCGGTCTAACTAATCACTCTCACCTTATGGCATGGACCCCTGTGCAAACAGGTGGTCATGCAAGCGGGTATTAAAAGGGTTAACACGGACCATAAACTTCTCTCACGTCTCCTTAGATCTCAGCAAGGACGCAGGTCATGGGTAGAAAGAAAAGATCGAAGTGCTCACCGCTTAAGTATAAGATTACATTTTTGTGTTTAAACACAAACTACTCACATAAAGATAAAAACACAGCATATAAAGCCGACATTCGTGTTAGTTCCATAGGGCAGCAACAGGTGACGTCATGCGTACCTCCTCCCCCGTACGCGTTACGTTCAATCAGAACTTCAACGTCACCCGACTACTCCCACCTTCCCTTTCGTTAGCAGACACAGGCACTTGGGGAAGGGGGGAGGAGTCCGGTGACGTCGATGTCCGTGACGTCACCGGATCTCCGACGGAACTCCCGGAAGACACGGAAGCCAGCGGAGAGGTGAGCACCGATCAAAAGAATTTTGATCGATCAAAAAAAATTAACGATTAATTGAGGAATTAATCTTTAATTTCCACAACCCTACCTTTTACAATATAATATTCCACAAACATGGGTTTCTAATAATTGGATAAATAACAATTTGTGGTCTTTATCTACATTATTTCCCGCAGGCGTGAGTGTGTTTAATTTATAGATCCATTCAGTTTCATATTTCCTCCCTTCCAATGTGTGTCTATTGTGTCAATCCCAAAAAATGTTGCATAACTAGGATCCTTGTTCTGATGTGTCCTGAAATGGTTAGAAAGGCTGTGTTTTGGGAACCCATTTTTTATATTAGTTAGACTTTCATAAATTTATTTGAATGCGTCCCATGTATTGCAACCCGCATGGGCAAATAATAAGATTGGTTACATGGGTCGATTTACATGTAATAAATTTCTCGATTATGTATTCACTCCCCGTGCTGAATAATGTAAAATTCAATACTTTTCTAGCGTGTTTCCTTGTCAATTTACATGCTTTTTACAGTAGTAAAACCCTGTTGCATCCAAAAAAGTGGCAACTTTCTTTGGAGGGTTCAATACATTAGGAGCTAGTCTATTTCTTAAATTATGTGCACGTTGATAAATAAACCTGGGGCGGTTGGGCAGCAATTTTGACAAAGACCTGTCTCTCAACAGTAATGTGATGAGGATGTTTAATTACCTTTTAGGTCCTCTGGAGCAGCCGGGCAGTATAAAGGTTGTTCGCTCAACATCTGGGGATGCTATGGATGTCACCTTCCAAGGGTTTGATACCTCAAACGGACCGATAGTGGCTTATGCCGTCATTGTGACGACTGACCTGAATGGTATGACTAGCAAACTGAATACTTCTTTGCATTTGTACAAGTAATATTTTCCAGTAGCCAATTTCACTTTAAACCTTATTATTTAAAATCCTCATCTTATGACTGTCAGTCACCTGCTCTCTGTTATGCCTCTCCAGCATGCACAGTAGTATGCTGTGAGGCTAAGCCAGCGTCTGGTCTGGGCATCTAGGTGGATCCTGAAATTAAAGTCAGGATTCCCCCTGATTTCTCCCCAGGAGACTCTCCCAACTTCCTCAAACACGAATGTCCTTTTGACGACGTCTTAACCCTCCATTTCTATCCAGATGGGAAACCCATTTCCCTAGACAAACTCAGAGCTAGACATGTGCCATTCGTTTCTTTTTTTTTCGTTTTTCGTTTTTTTCGTTCGTTCGAATGAACGAATCATTCGAATCGTACGAATCCGAATAACGAATCGTAACGAATCGTTCAAATCGAACAAATCCGAAAAACAAATTTGTACATTCCTAACTTTTTTTTTTTTGTTGAATTGGTAATTTTCCATGTCCCTTACAATGGTGCTGCTAAACGTGCTTCGGATGGATAGAACAAAAAAATTCGTACATTCGTAACTTTTTTTTCGATTCGTAACTTTTTTTTTTCCATTTCTAACTTTTATTTTTTTTTTTTTCGATTTGTAATTTTCCGTGTCTATTGAACGAAAAAATTCGTACATTAGTAACTTTTTTTTCGATTCGTAACTTTTTTTTCGATTCGTAACTTTTTTTTTTTTTTTTTTTTTTTCGATTTGTAATTTTCCATGTCTCTATTGAACCAAAAAATTTGTACATTCGTAAAAAAAAATGTCGATTCGTAACTTTTTTTTTTTTCGATTCGTAATTTTTTTTTCAATTTGTAACTTTTTTTTATTTTTTTTTTCGATTTGTAATTTTCCGTGTCTCTATTGAACAAAAAAATTCGTACATTCGTAACTTTTTTTTTCGATTCGTAACTTTTTTTTTCGATTCGTAAATTATTAAAATGTAATAATAGCATACACATTACATCAAATTATGAATTGTGCTCCGATTACGAATGTACAAATGTTACGAATGTACGAATAAATACGAATGCGTCCGAAAATTAAACAAAAAAAACGAATCAACGAAAAAATAACTCTTACGAATGTACGAATTGTTACGAATACGAACACCGACGACTTACGAATGTACGAATCCGAACAACGACGACTACGAATGTACGAATCGTTACGACTCGACAGAAACGAAAAAAACTAAACGAAAAAAAACTATTTTTTTTCGGAAATGAAAAAAAAGAAACGAAAATAAACAAATTTTTTTTGTTGTGCACATGTCTACTCAGAGCAGCTACGAAAATGTCCTCTTTCTCCTTCTGGACATATAGGCAAATACGTAATTTCCTCTCCCCTCTAGCTAATTGAATGAGACAACTTACCCCTTTTGAATCTCTCTGTCAACTCAAGACACCTCAAAGACATCTCATCTCCCTCTTATACTCCCTACTCTTAGAACCCCCCAACCTGACTCTTTCCCAGTCACAAAACTCATGGAATAGCGACCTACAAACTCCCTTGACAACTGAGGAATGGACTAGAGTCCATGAATACGCACACGGGGGCTCATTGAATGTCGCTATCAAGGAGAACGGATACAAAGTGATTACCAGGTGGTACAGAACACCCTCTCGCCTCCATAAATTTTCACCCACCATACCCAACACCTGCTGGAGATGTAACTGGTGGGAGTTCCAAAATATTCAACCCTTCTGGAAGGAGGTTCATAGTTTAATTTCGCAGATCACCACATTCACCCTTGATTACACCCCAGCACAGTTCCTTCTACATCACACATCCTTATCCAAAAAGACCTACTACAAATCTCTCGCCATGCATATGGTTAATGCAGCTAGGCTATGTATCCCTAAACACTGGCGTTCAAAATGCATTCCGACAATCAGGGAAGCATTTCAAGAATTAGAGATATGGAAGAATTGATCCACATTTCACAGGAAAGAATGGCCAAATTTTCATTTACTTGGGCTTGTTGGTCATATTTCATGACTAGACATGGGAACCGTCAAAAAATTTGTTTAGTTTCGTTTCGTATATAAAAAAAAAAAATCGTAATTCGTAATTCGTATACGAAATTCCGTTCGGATTCGTACGAAATTCGTATTTCGTACAAATTTTTATTTTTATTTTTTAATTTAAACGTTTCTGTTAATTTGGATCGGAAATTCGTAAACTAAATTTCGTATTTCGTAAACTAAATTTCGTATTTCGTACGAATTCTTCTGCATATTAACACCAGTCACGCTTCTGATACTTTCTGTTAATTTAAAACGGAAATTCGTTTACGAAATTTCGTATTTCATAAACGGAATTTCATATTTCGTACAGAATTCTTCTGCATATTAACACCAGTCACGTTTCTGATATTTTCTGTTAATTTAAAACGGAAATTCATTTACAAAATTTCTTATTTCGTAAACGGAATTTCATATTTCGTACAGAATTCTTATGCATATTAACACCAGTCATGTTTCTGTTACTTTCTGTTAATTTGGATCGGAAATTCGTATACGAAATTTTGTATTTCGTAAATGGAATTTCATATTTCGTACAGAATTCTTCTGCATATTAACACCAGTCACGTTTCTGACACTTCCTGTTAATTTGGAAAGGAAATTAGTTTACGAAATTTCGGATTTCGTAAACGAAATTTCGGATTTTGTACAGAATTCTTCTGCATATTAACACCAGTCACGTTTCTTAAACTTTCTGTTAATTTAAAACGGAAATTCGTTTACGAAATTACGTATTTCGTAAACGGAATTTAATATTTCGTACGGAATTTAATATTTCGTACAGAATTCTTCTGCATATTAACACCAGTCACGTTTCTGATACTTCCTGTTAATTTGGAACGGAAATTCGTTTACGAAATTTCGTATTTCGTAAACAAAATTTCGTATTTCGTACAGAATTCTTATGCATAAACACCAGTCACGTTTCTGTTCATTTGGATCTGAAATTCGTAACGAAATTTCGTATTTCGTATGGAATTCGTATGCATACAAATTCGTATTTCGGATTCGTACGAATTTCGAAAAAATTGTACGAATTTTCGATTCGTACGAAACTAATCGCACATGTCTATTTATGACTACTGATAATCACAGGCAATACGTAACCCCAAGCTAAGATATTCTTCCCATAAGACTGTGAAGAGTCCCCCCCCGTCATCGGGGAAGGGCGCAGCGCCACCCCCATCCCCTATACCTATGCTGAATATCCCTGGCTAATCCTTCCCCCCTCCCCTTCATTCTTTTCCCCCTGCTCTTTTCCCCCTGCTCTTCCCCCCTCTATCCCCCCCACCATGCTCCCTTTTTCTACCCCTCTCCCTCTACCCTACCATTTCTACGGAGCAGGCGCCCACTCTCGGACGCCTGTCGCACCCTACCAAGCATCAATACATTTAACCTCCGAACCAGGATTGGAGTTGTAAACCCCCTCCTATCTTCCTATTCAGGGAGGGGAGGCCTGGGGGGGAGGTGAAAGGTGAAAATGTCCCTCCACCCTTAGAAATCATTTGTATAAACCGATCCTGGTCTTGGATCATAACCCTGTCTGTCCCCAGGGCGCACCTACGGACTATCTTCTTTATCTGTCATTGATGTGTATTCTTGACCATAAGCTGTACTAATACGACTGTGTTAACCCTTTGTCTGTTTCTATTGGTTTACTGAATTAAATCTTTATGGAAAAAAAAAAAAGTCAGGATTCCCTCCAGAGTCTGGACCAGCTGTCAGCGGATTTTATCTCACTCACACAGCTGTTGGCTGAATACGGGTCACAGGAGTACAGAACGAAGTGCTCTCGTGTGACCCACAGGAGAAGTAGGGCCAAAAGAGCTTTTGTCCTACTTCTCCTTTAAAGAAATGTTAGTTACTAGACCACTTTTCTGAAAGCTGCTAGAAGTTTTAATGTTTATTTCTGGTATAGGGAATTTTAATCGAAATTTGGACAAAATTTCAATTATTCGGAAATTCGGATGTATCCGAATTTCTGAATTACAATAGTAACGAATTTAAACAATTCCGAAATAACGAAAAGAAAATTTTGGACAAAATTCAAATAGTTTTAGAATCAAATTCTAATTTTCAAAGAGAATAAAATAGAATATAAATAAAATAAATAAATAAATAAATAAAAATAAAGGAATAGAAAATATAACAAATATAAAAAAAATATAAAATAAAGGAATTTCTGAATTACAATAGTAACGAATTTAAACAATTCCGAAATAACGAAAATAAAATTTCGGACAAAATTCAAATAGTTTTAGAATCAAAAATTACATTTTCAAAGAGAATAAAATATAATATAAATAAAATAAATATATATAAAAAATAAATAAATATAAAGAATAGAATAGAATAGAGTAGAATAGAAATTAAAAGAATATAATAGAATAGAGTAAAACAGAAAAGAATAGAAACTAAAAGTATAGAAAAAATGTAATAGAAAATAAAGGGATAAAATAGAAAATAAAGGAATGGAATATAAAATAAAAGAATAGAATAGAAAATAATAGATTAAAACAGAACTAAATAGAATAGAAAATAAAAGAACAGAATAAAATTGAATAGGAAATAAAGGAACAGAATAGAATAAAAAAAAGGATAAAATAAAATAGAAAGAATATAACCATGTTCTGAAATTCTAATTTTGAATAGAATAGAAAAAAAAGAATAGAGTAGAAAAAAACAATAGAATAAAATAGAAAGAATATAACTTTTTTCCAAAATTCGAATTTCAAATAGAATAGAAAAGAATACAATAGAAAAAAAAGAATAGAAAAGAATAGAATAAAACAATAAATAAAAAATAGAAAGAATATAACCTTTTTCAAAAATTTTAATAGAATAAATTTGAATTCAAATAAAATAGAAAAGAAAATAAGAAAAACAGAATTGGAAGGCGCGCACACCTAGTGCATTACCAGAGATAATTTAATAATAAGAAGCTTGTGTATAAAAGTGAGTACTCAAAAAATGCAACCGACAAAAGGCCATAAACACAGTGCATGGACATGCACAGAACACGGGGTATAAGTGGCAGATTAAAAGGACTGCATAGCAACAGGGCATTTAGGGTACCATATATACTCGAGTATAAACCGACCCGAATATAAGCCGAGGCACCTAATTTTACCACAAAAAAATGGGAAAACGTATTGACTCGAGTATAAGCCTAGGGTGAGAAATTCGCAGCTACTGTAAGTGGAAAAGACGGTCAACAATGCCCATTTGCAGCCTCACTGTGCCTATTTGCTGCCATAGGTCCCCCTGAACTTCAAACTCAGTAGTTAAGGTTTCCTAGATGCCCCCTAGCTGCAGCCAAAATTTGGGGTTTCTGGACCCAAAGGGTCCCGAAATGACATTGCTGCAGATGGACACAGTTGACTGACTTTGGGGCCCTGTATCTCGGGGCCACTTGGTGCTAGGACCCCCAAATTTGGTGTGCAAATCCAGTGGAACTAACACTACAACATATCCAGCTGGGGTTCTTAGCACCGAGATACGGGGCCCAAAGTCGGTTTGGAAAATGTCAAGCACTTTTCTGCAGAAGAGAATTACATTTTCCAAACTGATTTTGGGGCCCCGTATCTCGGGGCCACTTGGTGCTAGGAACCCCATCTTTGGATATGTTGTAGTGCTAGTTCCACTGGGTTTGCACACCAAATTCTGGGGTTCCTAGCATCAAGTCGGTTCGGAAAATGTCATTTTCTGCAGCAGAAAAATGCTTGACTCGAGTATAAGCCGAGGGGGGCATTTTCAGCACAAAAAAAAATGTGCTGAAAAACTCGGCTTATACAAGAGTATATACGGTAAGTATATATAAAAAAAAAAAATTCCTCCAAATGTTTGTTTATAGGTTTAAAGCAGGGATCTCAAACTGGCGGCCCTCCAGCTGTTGCGAAACTACAAGTCCCATGAGGCATTGCAAGACTGACAGTTACAAGCAGGACTCCCACAGGCAGAGACATGATGGGACTTGTAGTTTCACAACAGCTGGAGGGCCGCCAGTTTGAGACCCCTGGTTTAAAGGATTAATTTAAAGGAAAACATTTTTTTTAGGGGGGAACTCCGCTTTAATGTTCTTTTTTTTTTTCTTTATTTTGTAAGCCAACAAGTCACCTAAAGGGGTTTTAGCTAAGACATACAATGACTTCAAGAAGGGGACAACCAAGACTTACGTGACCTCCATAATCGCGCAGAAATTACAGAGAGTTTCACGATCGAGTGAGATAAGTGCACATGTGGGTGATGGGTCTGGAACACATGGATACGTCAATGGACCATTGGACCCAACGTTACAGTACAGGTAAAGAAATTATGTTTTCCTGCATAAAAAGTGTTTAAATTGTGTTTAAAAAAATAAAAATACAAGAAAAATAAAAATGAAATAGGTGTACACAGTATGACAATTCCGTGGGCTAGTTAAAAATATATATATATATATAAAATATTTTTTTTTTTTGTGCCCTTAAAATTAATGTTTCAAGTGGATATTGATTCGTTTGTATATCTGACTTAGTAGGTCTAGCGAGATCTTTAGGAAATATGTGACACTGCTGGTCAAGATTGTAATGGCTGAATTAAATGTGTCACTTTGGCCAAGTTTAAAATATAGTGGTTTTAGCTTAGAAATTGTAATAAAGGGGTTAAAAGCAGACAATGCCAAAACTACCGGCGTATGATTTATGCAGAGACAATTTTTAAAGAGGAACTTCAGCCCCCTTACCCTTGTTTTCCCTGTTCCTGGCCCTGCCCCCCCCCCTTAATTTCACTATGATCTTTGATGGTCCGGTGCATGCGCAGATGTGGGGAATGGCTGTGCCCGGCCTTGTGGACCTGCCAGATCACGCAAAAAGTCCTGTATCTCCATGATTACACCGTGTTTGCACATGAATGCAAGCGAACCTGCGCCTGAACGACCGCAACATACAGGGATATACAATGTAATGCTGACATATAATCACACACACAGGTTGGACTTGTGTCTTTTTTTCGACCTCGCCTACTATGTAACTATGTGAAGATTTGTTGAAGGTCCCTGCCTAGTTCCGAAGGCCAGGCAAAGCCCTTTAACATATTTGTGCATGCGTTCGTGGATTGCAACGCCATTTTTGTCTAGGCAAGAAAGAAGGTAGTGCTTCCCTGCAGAACTAAAAAGTAAGAAAAAAAATATGCAGTGGTGGAAAAAGTCAGGGTCTGGATCTGAACCTGCAACCTCTGTGATATAAGGCTGTGGCTCTTCTTGCGGTGTCACCTGACATGTTGGATGAATCCCTGTATGATCTCTTAGGACAATCTTTCCTTGTCTCTTGTCTCTGCTGAACCTTGAACTCTTTGCTCCTCCCATGAACTTGAACCTGATTTAAGCCATGTCTCTGCGCTTCCTGCTTGCCAGTTTATTGTGCTCTACCCAACCGATATCTTGCTTCTTTGTGTATCTGCAGCTGTCCTTATCTCCACTACCATCTGTTACTGACCTTGGCTTGTTCCTCGACTATGCTTCTGCTTGATACCAACCTGCAAACACTTGTTACCGACCTTTGGCTAGTTTACTGACTATGCTTCTGCTTGATCCCTACCTGCTATATCTGCTACTGGACCCCGGCTTGCTCCCCGCCAGGCGTGACGATCCTGAGGAAAGCAACCTGGTACTAACACACAGCAAAACCCATCTTCACTTTTAGGTGCTCTGATGAACATCATCAGATCAGATCAGATGAGCCCACCTCATTCGCCAGGGGGACCTGCTTGCTCACTTATCCTGCTGGTTGGTGAGAGCCTCTCTAAGGCTATAGCTACCAGTGCCCATCAGTACTGCTTACCAGTGCCCACCTGTGCCACCTATCAGTGCCACCTATCAGTGCCCATCAGTGCCACCTATCAGTGCCCTTCAGTGCCACCTCTCAGTGCCATTCAGTGCCGCCTATCAGTAACCCTTCAGTGCCGCCTATCAGTGCCCTTCAGTGCCGCCTATCCGTGCCTCCTAATCAGTGCCTACCAGTTCTGGCTCATCAGTGCCTATCAGTGAAGCCTATCAGTGCCCATTAGTTCCCATCAATGAAGGAAAAAAATACATGTTTGCAAAATTTTATAACAAACTATGAAAACTGTTTGTTTTTCTTTCAAAATTTTCAGTCTTTTTTTTGTTTGTTTAGCAAAAAATAAAAAGCACAGTGGTGATTAAATACCACCAAAAATAAATCTCTATTTGTGTGAAGAAAGTGATAAAAAAAAATCATATGGGTACAGTGTTGCACGACCACGCAATTGTCATTCAGCGCTGAAAGCTGAAAATTGGCCTGGGCGGGAAGTGGGTATATGTGCCCGGTAAGCAAGTGGTTAAAGGAGTATATTATATAATATCTCATGCACTGATCTCTCTATTTTCAGGGTGAGTGTTGCAGGCTTTACTCAAGTGAATTATGACCCCACAACAGGCACCATCAATGAGGATCAATCAACAGCGACTATCACCAGCTTCTCCGGATCTGCTTCGGTAGCTACTACTACTGCTACCACTACAACAAAAGCCACCTCTGCCAGCACAAAGCCAAACTATACAAATGCTACTGTAACCACCTCTAATACAGGCACACGCCATGGGCACCACATTTGTGGTTTACCTCTTTCACATTTTCAACTCATGATATATGTGCTGTGTGTATTTTATTCTTTCATTTATAGATGAAGTGGAACTCATATTACCAACTGATTAAAGGTCTCATTAGTAAAGCTTATCAAAGCATGTGAAAAGTTTAGCAGTAATTTCCCTATTCCGATGCTGATCATAAGTTTTTTTTTTTTTTTTTTACTTTTGTCGTTATAAAGATTACAACATACCGTATATACTCGAGTATAAGCCGACCCGAATATAAGCAGAGGCACCTAATTTTCCCACAAAAAACTGGGAAAACGTATTGACTCGAGTATAAGCCTAGGGTGAGAAATGCGCAGCTAATGTAAGTGGAAAAGAGGGTCAACAATGCCCATTTGCAGCCTCACTGTGCCCATTTGCAGCCATAGGTCCCCCGAACTTCAAACTTGGTAGTTAAGGGTTCCTAAATGCCCCCTAGCTGCCCACTTAAAGGGGTTGTAAAGGTTCTTTTTTATTTTCTAAATAGGTTCCTTTAAGCTAGTGCATTGTTGGTTCACTTACCTTCTCCTTCGATTTCCCTTCTAAATGTTTTTTTTCTTTGTCTGAATTTCTCACTTCCTGTTTCTCCTCCATAAACTTCACACCATCATCCGAGCGGTGTTTAGTCAGCCAGAACAGCTTACTGAGGAGGAACAGGAAGTGAGAAATTCACACAAAGAAAATAAAGAAAAAAAAACATTTAGAAGGGAAATTGAAGGTAAGTGAACCAACAAGGCACTAGCTTAAAGGAACCTATTTAGAAAATAAAAAACAAACCTTAACAACCCCTTTAAGTGTTCTCTAGGGAGTGATTCTAACTGTGGGGGGGAGGGGACTGACTTACTGACTGGAGGAGGAGAGAGATCGCTGTTCCTGATCACTAGGAACAGCAGATCTCTCTCTACTCCCCTGTCAGAATGGGGATCTGTTTGTTTACATACACAGATCCCCCTGTTTTGGCTCTCTGTGGAGCGATCGCAGGTGGCTGACGGACATTGAGGCTTCCGGCCATGCTCATCGACTCCGGCGTTGCGCCGCTGGCACGCGCCCCTATAGCTTCTTAAAGCGACCAACGTACAATGATGGTGATTCGCGCAGCCGCGCCAACCTGCCTCAGTACAACTTGCAGCAGCTGGTCGGCATGTAGTTAATACAGTACATTTATCTACAGAGAATATGTGGATATATAAACTGGGTACTGTATATACTCGAGTATAAGCCGAGTTTTTTAGCACATTTTTGTGGTGCTGAAAGTGCCCCCCTCGGCTTATACTCGAGTCAAGCACTTTTCTGCAGCAAAAAAAGAAATTTTCCGACCCGACTTTGCGGCTCCCTATCTCGGGGCCAAATGTGGGGTTCCTAGCACAAAGTGGCCCCCGATATACGGGGCAGCAAAATTGGGTTGGAAAATTTCATTTTTTGCTGCAGAAAAGTTCTTGACATTTTCCAACCCGACTTTGGGGCCTCGTATCTCGGGGCCACTTGTTGTTAGGAACCCCAAATTTGAATATGTTGTAATGTTGGTTCCACTCGGTTGGCACACCAACATTACAACATATCCAAATTTGGGGTTCCTAGCACCAAGTGGCCCCCGAGATACGGGGCCCCAAAGTCGGTCAACTGTGTCCATCTGCAGCAATGTCATTTCGGGACCCTTTGGGTTCAGAGACCCCAAATTGGCTGCAGCTAGGGGGCATCTAGGAACCCTTAACTACCAAGTTTGACGTTCAGGGGACCTATGGCTGCAAATGGGCACAGTGAGGCTGAAAATGGGCATTGTTGACCCTCTTTTCCACTTACAGTAGCTGCACATTTCTCCACCCTAGGCTTATATTCGAGTCAATACGTTTTCCCATTTTTTTTGTGGTAAAATTAGGTGTCTCGGTTTATATTCGGGTCGGCTTATACTCGAGTATATAAGATACTAGAATTAAAATAAGGGGTATTCAGGGCAGCACAGAGGCCAAGTGGTTGGCACTTTTGCCTTGCAGCACAGCCCCTTCCCCTTCTCTTTCCACACTTACCTTTTTTCTTTTCCTGTATGCCAATCATCTGTTTTTTGTTTTTTTTTACTTTTATTGTTATAAAGATCACAATGCAGTTATGCTTTCATATGTCTTTTTTTGTATAGTTTAAAAAAATAATAAAAGCATTTTAAAAAAGTCTCATGTATGGAAGAGTCCTTGGTGGTAAATGTTCCTTTTTGCCGTGACAAGTAACAGTTGAGGCATCACATTTGCCTAATCTGGGGATGTTTTAAAGGAAACCTGTCAATTTTATCTGTTATGACTCAGATTCTTATCTAATGTTGGAGGTTGCCTTTGGTCACCGAGGTTGGCATTAGACATGTGCAATTTGTTTAGTTTTTTTTAGTTTTTTTGTTTTTTTTCGTTATTTTCGTTCATTCGTTATCATACGAATGAAGGAACGATTCGCTAAAAATGTTAACGAATCGTTCGTAATTTTCCGTGTCCCTTACAATGGCGCTGCTTAACATGCTTTTTTTTTTTTCGATTCGTAATTTTCCGTGTCTCTTAAGCCCCATACACACGGTCGGACTTTTTCATCAATTTGGTCCGATCGGACAAGGTTGTTGAAAAATCAGACCGTGTGTATGCACCATCGGACAGTGTTCGTCGGTTTGTCCGTCGGACAAAGTCTTATCTCCTGCTGGAATGATTTGCCGTCAACCCGGTCCGATCACACCAAATCCGAGCGTGTGTACGCTTGTCCGACGGACAAAGTGCTACGCATGCTCAGAAGAAATTCTGTGACGGAAGCGCTCGGTCAGGTAAAACTACCTTTCCTAATCGACACAGCACATTCGTCACGCTGCAATGTTAAAATGTCTTTAATGCAGCGCATTCTCTTTTTCTTTAAAATGCAACAAGAATGACATCTTTTAGCTGCTCTTATTCACCCGCACTTCTCACAAACTTACTTCTTTATTACTTTGCAGCATTTATACACTACATGTTTATTTTTACTCTGAACGGAAAAGAATCTTTGTTATTTTTTTACCATGATTTGTCTTTTTTTTTTGGGGGGGGGGAATACATATTTGAATGTTTTTTTTTTTTTTTTTTTTTTGGAGGGGGGTTGTGTGTCTCAAATTACCAAAAACACATTATTTACATTTGTATTTCTTGCTTACATTTACTAGGAGTTTGTTTGTTGTTGGTGCCCCTTGTTAATTCTACTTTAGGATTAGTGAAATGTACCAGCCTACTCAAAGAAAAACTGTCATTGTAGCAAAGTAAAACACAATAGTCAATGATTATTTCAAATCAAAAAAACCTTTATTTAGGTCACACCAACAAACCAAAGAGGAACGCAGCCATGGTGAAACTTGGGGAATTTGCAAAGTCTTGGCCCCCCACGGCAACCATCATTGTTCAAGCGTAGAAAATTGGGGGCCTGAGGAGTACGTATATTAAGGGGAGTGCAATCTGGTCGTGAAGTCCAAAGTATCCGGAACTGCAGCAGATGCCATCTAGGTCCCCAGGCTCTGGTACTACAAGAGGCTCCATCTTCTCTCAGACCAGACTGATTCCAGGTCGTCACTCTCAGGTCTTCCTTCCACGCTTCCTTGCACGCTGGGGCTGTCGTGCTGGTGGGGTGGCAGAAGGAGGAGGAGGAGGAGGAGGAGGTGGAGCATGGTAGCTATGGCAAACATGTGTGACTGGGGTCATCTCCCCAGCCCTACCCTTATTTAGGACATGGAGGATGAGCCCCTCACACATGTTGCGTTGCCCCACCTCCATACCCATCATTTTTGTGACAACCACCGAGCCAAAGGTCTCCTCGTCGGCGGGTGTGGCATGTAGGGAGTCTGAAGCCTCTCTTATCATCCGGAGCGCTGACTGTGCCGCATAACCCCCCCTTCTCGCCCTTTTGTACGGAGGGCGGAGGGGAGGGGTTTGGGTGTCAGTCAGGCTCCGAGGCCTAGCCCCCTCTTGGCTGCCACTACCCAGCTGGTGGCTGCCACTAACCCCTGCCTCCTCCTGACTGCCACCTTCCACAGCCACCTCCTGGCTGAGGTCTTCCTGTGTAGGAAAAAGGGACATAGTTTCAGTTATTTGTTCATCAAACACACACAATTCTCATCTAGTGACTGGTGCAAAATGTTTACAAATAGCAAACCATACAATTCTCAGCCCAGCAGTTTAGATTCTGGCCCCAAATGTCTCCCACACCACTGTCTGTTGATATGTCAAACACGTTAGGAACTAAGCAATTGGCGATCCTGAATTAAGTGAACATCATTCATTATTCCCATAAATGGTAACAAAAATACTATACCTGGAACAAGCTGGGCTCCTCCACCTCTTCCAGACTGGAAGGCCCAGGTTGCTCCTCGGAAGCCTCATCAGGGGTGGGCTGTGCGCAAGGAAGCGTGGAAGGAGGAGTTGAGGTTGGCTCCGTGACATCAGCCTGGTCCTTCAGAAAATGGAGACTCTGATAGTACCAGAGCTTGGGGACATAGACCTCATCTGCTGAAGTTGCAGTTTCCTCAGACTTCACGACCTTCTTCCTCTCCCTGATATACGCACTCCTCAGGCTGCCAATTTTCTTTCTAATATCATCAACAGTTGCCGTGGGGAACTTTGGCTTGACAAATTCCACAAGTTCCTCCAGGGCTGCGTGCCTCTTTGGTTTGTTGGTGTAATGTGGGTGTATACCCTGCCACAATATGGGAAAATCCCTGTATTTGGCAATGAAGAGGGGGAGAAAACTCATGTCGTTGAATCCCTTCATATCAATCTCTGCAAGACACAACAACACACAAAACCCTCAAAATTCTGTCAGGCTAAACTCTCCTAATCTTCTCCCTAAAGAAGCCTCAAGTTCAAATCAGTCTAGGCTAGTTATGTACCAACGTTAAATTGTACCTTCGTTTGTAGCGATCGTCTCGTGTGAGTTTTCTCTCCCCTCGTCTCCCAGATCGTGGCTACGACACAGGCGTGTGACGTTTTATATACACTGCGCATGCTTCAAACTCCGCCCGCCCCTGACGATCTTTCTCGTCTATTCCCCACCCCTTCTCTTTACGGCGTAGTGGGGAGAGCACATGGCGGGGACACAGCAGGTGCGCCACAAATATCCCACCAACGAGGAGGAGGACGAGGAAAGTCCGGAGGCAGAAACGTCCCGATCCCGGAACCTGAAATTCAAGGCCTCCAATATGTCATTTGGAGAAATGTTGGAGATGGTGGACATATTAAAGAGGAGCGACTATGATGGGAAGTATGGGCCTTACCTCAACCCCAATGTCCGCAAGGCCAAGATCATGTCTAAAGTTGTGAGGAGGCTGTACAATAATTTTGGGGTACAACGATCCAAGGAGCAACTCAGGAAACGCTGGTCAGACCTGAAACTGAGGGAGGCCGATCAGTACAGAAAGATCAAGCGAATTCTTCAAAAAAGTAAGTTGTTGTGTTTTGTGTTTGATTTCTTGCTTGCATACTGCTCCATTGTGTTTTGATTTTTACCAAGTTGTACATTCCAAAATGGCCACTTTCAGGTTCGTCTGTGCATTCGATCGTACTCAGCCTCGATCTTTCTGCCACTGTCATGGTCGTGTGTGTGTGCATTCGATCGTACGCAACCTCGATCGTTCGGCCACTTATAATACGATGTTTGGTGTTTTTTTGGGGAAAGGAAGTTTGTTCTCCCTAGAAATGTCATCCAGAATGTAAAGGCAATTTATTCAATGTAAAGGAGAGGTCACCCAGTAGGTGTTTACCCATCTGGACTCGAGAGCACTAGTGCTGGGACATCCAAACCCCCTTTTTATTAGCCTTTTCCACACATGTGCTCCAGTGGATACTAGAGGGGGGTCTCCATCACACAAACTTCTACCAAAAAGCTAGTCAGTTTAGCACCTTTACAAAGTGACTACATTCATGTAGTTGACATTTGTAACTGGCCAAACTAAAATAGTGTCCGTCACTTTCAAGCAATGTTTGTCATTTCCTATTTCTGCCCTCAATAGTTTGTGTTGCTAAATCTTCCTTTTGGACATTCTCATAGGGGAGCGAAAACTTGGGCCGTCTGAGGAAACCCCCAAACCAACACCTCCCAAAAAAGGGGAAAGAGCAGAAGCAGAGGAGGAGGAGGAGGAAGGAGAGATCATCGAACTTGGAGAAATTGTCACCACAACAGGTGAGTGTGGGAGAACACAGCTACTGGTAAGCTAATCCATGTATGGCTGCCTCATTTCCAACACCCCATTTTTTTTGTTTGTGGTTTTTAGGTGACGTGGATGTTGTGGAAGAAAAATCGCACTTTACCACAGAGAGTGCCCACGTACTCATCGGAGAGATAATGGTCTGCAATCGAGATCTAGATTACATAAAGCAAAACATCAATGATGTTCAACAAAAATTGAAGAACATCATTGATGTTTTAGGAAAAATATGAAAAAGCACCAAGTAATTTACACACATTTGTGCCAGCTTCTGAACACATTTGCAACTTAAAAACTGTGTGAAATTTGGAACATGCACACATTGTGTCCACATGTGCTAGCTCCCATCATGGTGGATGAATGGCAACGTTTTTTTGGGGGTGCAAACACTTTACGAACTACGAAAGTGGTTGTGGTGAAGGGGTTGCACCCCCAAAAAACGTCCATTCATCCCCATGATGGAAAATGGCACTTTTGAAGCTTCTAGGCATGTGTTTTACCATCTAATGACCATTTTCAGAACCAAATTGTGTGCATGTTCCAAATTTCCACTTTTCGGGGGTGCCCCCCCCATGTGATGAAGGCAAGATAAAACACACTTTGAACATATAGTCATGTCTGATCTTGTCTTCACTTTACAAAGTTGAACTTTCCTACTTCATAGGTTCTGCTTAGCTCCATGCCTGGTTTTACAAATTGCGTAATCTTTGTAAATAATGTTGTAAATAACCAAGATGTTGTCAGTTTTGGCGTGAAGATTGTAAACGCACTTGTGAATGTTTTCCAAGTAAACTTTTTTACTTTTCAAAATGTGTGGCTTCCTTATTTAACTAAAACAATGCATTATGTATGTAAAATGTAAAGGATATGGGGGGCAATGGGTGTTATTTACTAAAGGCAAATCCACTTTGCACTGCAATTTCCTTTCCCAGGGAACTTTTTCAATGCACTTGTAGAGCATAGCGGATTTGACTTATGTAAATGACACCCACAGTGCTTTGTACGAAAACATGGAGCACAGCATTTTGGAGAATACACACATGTCACACCTGGTGCTGAAAAGGAGTATTTTGGGTGTCAGTTATGCAGGACAAACCTTCTCTAGACCAAAGATTAGGTAGCAAACACACATGAGAATAATCTTTTTGGGAAGAAGAGACTGTTACCTCCTTTTGCCCAGAAAGTGCATTACCACTGTCGAAGGCAAAGGGAAAAAATGTCAAAGTAAAATAAGCTAAAAAGAAGACTGAAATGACAAGAAATCAGAGGTTGGTTAAAATATCAGATTTATTAAAAAATGCCTCTCACACATCGTCAGGCAGAGCAATGGCCCCCCTACCCACAAAGTATTCCATATATTGGTCCCGGACCACGCGGGCATTGAGAGGGGGCAAGCCTGGACGTGCCACTCGAAGGGCTGTGAGGTCCGCATTTGGAGGGCCCTCCACATCTGGGCCAACGGGCACCACATAGTTCCTGTTATGTCTTTTGAGGAAGTTGTGCAATATGCAACAGGCAAGAACTATGTGGTTCAGTTTGTATTCCGCCAAGTTAAATGCCGTCAGGAACAGGCGGAAGCGGCTGGCCAGGATGCCAAAAGCGTTCTCCACCACTCTTCTGGCTCTGGACAGCCTGTAGTTGAAGACCCTCTGGTCCGGGGTGAGGGTCCTCATCGGGAACGGCCTCATCACATGGGGAGTCAGCGCAAACGCTTCATCTGCGACAAAGACGAAGGGGAGTCCTTCGGCATTCTCCTCTGGAGGTGGCAAGCACAGACTGCCACTTTGGAGACGCCAGTAGAACTCCGTGTGCGTAATGGCCCCACCATCCGATATCCGGCCGTTCATCCCCACGTCCACATACATAAACTCGTATGTTGCCGACACCACCGCCAACATCACTACACTATTAAACCCTTTATAATTATAATAGTAGGACCCCGAGTTGGGCGGTGGGACGATGCGGACGTGTTTCCCATCAATTGCCCCTCCGCAGTTAGGAAAGTCCCAACGGCTGGCAAAGTGGGAGGCCACAGTCTGCCATTCCTGTGGCGTGGAAGGGAACTGTGGAGTGAAACAAGAAAAAAAAATTAGTCACTTTGCACCTAAACATTGCAAGCAGATTAGACAATCAACATCTTGTAACAAGAGCATTGTATAAAATTGGGGCTGGAAAGTATTTACACAGAAAAGTAGAGGCTCCCCTTCACAGATTACTCACCCCCCCATCAATCCCCCCACTTCTGATGGGACAGTGGCAATAACTATGGTTTTGGGGGGGGGGGGGGGTGGTGGACAGGTAACCCTCTGCACTTCATTGATTGGCAAATGGCTCAATAATGTGGCCTAGTTTGGCCAGACCCTCTGTACTTAACACTATTGGCAGGCCACAGGAAAGATCAAATAACATTTCCCCCCCCCCCCCCAAAAAAGGCAGGCACAGTGTGACATTATTAAATTACCAAGCAAGCTAATAGGAGGGAAAGAAGACAAAAAAATAGGAAATGGAATGTATGGAGGCAGTCCCTTGCACTACATGCTTTGCTGAATTCATCCCTAAAGATGCGCACTATAAAGAGGTAGGTATATAGTGTGTATGGACCTTGGGAAAGCCAGCAGATAAAGGATTGGTACCATCTGACAGAGCAGTTGGGGGAGGGGGTTCCTAATGAGTTTGCCCCCCCCCCCCCCCACCAAAAGAACAAAAAAAGGGGGCTCTACATGAAGTAAACCACACAGCAAACATTTGTGCATATTTTAGGGGGTGTTTTGGGGCAAACAATACTATGCAGCAGACAAAAGACATTGCTTAAGTGAGTAGGCCATAGGTGTCTATTGGGGCAGAAGAGCATGCTGGTGAGGTAAGTGAAGGGAAAAATGCATGAAGGAGAAAAGGGGCACAGCATATTAGAACATATTGCAATCATGGTAATTAGGGAAGGAGGTCAAAAATACAAGTCATTAGCAAACAGAGCATACATAGAAGGGAATAGTAAAGTAGAAATGTTACCTTAATATAGTCCTCCTGCAGGACCTGAATGATGGCAGAACAGGTCTCTGGAATAATGAGTCCCAGGGCCTGGGGAGAGATACCTGAAGAGAACTTCAAATCCTGAAGACTTCTCCCTGTCGCCAAGTACCTCAACGTGGCAACAAGCCTCTGCTCCGGAGTAATGGCTTGTCTCATGCAGGTATCCTGCCGGCTGATAAAGGGGGTCAGCAAAGCCAAAAGACGGTGAAAATCGGGGTCCGTCATCCTGAGAAAGTTCCTGAAATCATCAGGATTATTCTCCCGGATCTCACGAAGCAAAGGCATGTGCGAGAACTGGTCACGCTGAAGCAACCAATTCTTGGTCCACATACTCCTCATCACTCTGTTCATGGACGGGTCTTGGGTCAAAGCTAAAAGCCCGACACCAATTCCGCGTACAGCACGAACTCGGCGACGAGTACGCACGGGAAACATCGCTCAGAAGGTCACAAAAGGTCGGCTGGTCAGAACGGACAAACAGAAAGCACCGATAAACAGCAAGGCCTGAAAGAACGAAGTGAATACCAGCAACGAGCAGACAATAAGCAGTGCAAATCAAAGCGTCCTATATCAAGATATAGGCCGCAATGACCAACAAATGCGAACTGACTACACGCACTAATAAACAGATACGCACGACAAGCACAAACTGAAGAGCAGTAACGATCTGAGTCAGAAAACTGAGAAGCGCGAATCTTAAGTCACCAAACTTCCACTAACTCTCGATAAACACGGGATCAGCAGAAGGAGCCCAACGGGTGCCTGACGTGGTGCTGAACTTCCCTTTTGTAATCTCGTGGACGACGACTTACGTCACGACGTTCTTCCGGACCGGATATTGTCCGACAACGTAGTCCGACCGTGTGTACGCAACGCCAACATCGGACAAAGTACGTCGGACAAAGTCCGACCGACCTGGTCCGCGGATTGTCCGAGCGTGTGTATGGGGCTTTTCACATGTAACGGTACCCCCGTAGGGGCTGCTGGTGATTGTGGTCCGTCTCCCACCCTGCACAGCCAAGCACATTAATTTCCAGACACACTTTAGTCAAGAATCAGTCCTTGTACTTTATTTTTGTGTTTTTTTTTTTTTATTGAGGGGATATAATTTGGATGGGAATAGGGTACATATGGGATGCCCACTTGATTGAGGATAGAAAAATTCAGGGACTAACTATATACACCACCGGTATATACAACCGCTTCTCCTCCAGCACATACACTTGCTTGCAGACTATCACTCCCAGGGCACTGGGAGTTGGAGCCAGACCCAAAGCAGATGCCCTTTGCAGGCGGGGACCGTAGGCCCCTATGGTGCAGAAACAAAAAAAATGGTAGTAGTTCTTAGTACTAGCTGTTTCATATGTGGCTACTGCTCCCAGTACCACCTCTTCGGGCCCTGCCAGCCCTCCTTACTGGCTCTGCACCCATCCCAGACTGCTCCATCCCAGTCCTCTCAGGCGTAGACATGTGCAATTCTTTTTTTTTTTTTTTCGTTTACCGTTAAAATTCGTTATATTCGTTCATTCGTTATCGTACGAATGAACGAATGATTCGCAAAAAATTTTAACGAATAACAAATTTTTGAATTGAACGAATCCGAAAACAAACGAAAATCCGAAAAAAAAAAAATTAGAAACAACGAATCTACGAAAGAAGAAAATCCGAAAAACGAAAACAGGAACAACGAAAATCAAAATGAACGAAAAAATTCGTACATTCGTAACTTTTTTTTTTTGTTGAATTGGTAATTTTCCGTGTCCCTTACAATGGCGCTGCTTAACGTGCTTCGAATGGATTGAACGAATAAATTTGTACATTCGTAACTTTTTTTTTTCGTGCTTCGAATGGATTGAACGAATAAATTTGTACATTCGTAACTTTTTTTTTTTGCAATTCGTAATTTTCCGTGTCTCTTACAATGGCGCTGCTTAACGTGCTTCGAATGGATTGAACGAAAAAATTCGTACATTCGTGACTTTTTTTTCGATTCGTAATTTTCCGTGTCGCTTAAAATGTAATAAATAGCATACACATTACATAAAATTATGAATTATGCTCCGATTACGAATCGACGAATGTTACGAATGTACGAATAAATACGAATGCGTCCGAATTTCGAATAAATGAAAATTAAACTAACGGAAAAACGAATCAACGAAAAAATAACTCTTACGAAAATACGAATCGTTACGAATACGAACACCGACGGCTTACGAATTTACGAATCGTTACGAATCAACGGAAACGAAAAAAACGAAACGAAAATAAACAAATTTTTTTGTTGTGCACATGTCTAATCTCAGCCAGACCCAAAGCAGATGCCCTTTGCAGGCAGGGACCGCAGGCCCCTATGGTGCAGCAAAAAAAAAAAATGGTAGTAGTTCTTAGTACTAGCTGTTTCATATATGGCTACTGCTCCCAGTACCACCTCTTCAGGCCCTGCCAGCCCTCCTTACTGGCTCTGCACCCATCCCAGACCGCTCCATCCCAGTCCTCTCAGGCGTGCCTCCCAGTCCTCCTGACTGTGTGTCACTCACCAGTCCCCTTGGCTTTTCCTTGTTCCTCCTGGAGACTAGGCAATGTTCTCCCGCTGTCCTCTCCTTGCTCTCGTGCCTCCTGTCCTGGACACCTCCACGTGTCTTAAGAGGGTCCTGTCTGCATCCGAGCCCAGGCCCAAGGTCACCCCCTCCCCAGACTCTGGAGCTCCCTCAAAGGCCACGACAGCCTAATGCTGCGTATACGCGATCGGAAATTCCACCAGCAAAAGTCTGATGAGAGCTCTTGGTCGGAAAATGCGACCGTGTGTATGCTCCATCTGACTTTTGCTGGCGGAATTCCAGCCAGCAAAAGATTGGGAGCAAGTTCTCAATTTTTTCGGGCTGAAAAAGTTCTGATCGGAAATTCCGATCGTCTGTACCAATTCCAACACGCAAAATTCCTACGCATGCTCGGAAACAATTCGACGCATGCTCGGAAGCATTGAACTTCATATTCTCGGCTCGTCGTAGTGTTGTACGTCACCGCGTTCTTGACGGTCGAAAGTTCAGTGAACTTTTGTGTGACCGTGTGTATGCAAGCCAAGCTTGAGCGGAATTCTGTCGGAAAAACCATCCAAGATTTTTTCGACGGAAAATCTGCTTGTGTGTACGGGGCATAATACTCCATCTCCATCTTCCACCTGAACAACTCCTCTCCCAGCTGGGCTGACCCTGAGTATTTGAGAGGGCCAATCCAAGTTGGGGATTGGTCAGGGCCCTCAGAACACTCCAAGCAGCTCCACTTTACCTCCATTCCCATTCTTCTCGGAGGCACCAGAAAATTCGAGAAGTAGGGGAGAGGTCTTAGTGATGCTGCCTGTGAGTCATCCAGCTCTCCCTGGATTTCTGCTAACCCAGGACAAAACAGGTGGCTTGTCCGAGTTACACACAATCACAGATGCTGTGAAAAGGGCAGCAAAGGGACAAATCAATATTTTTTTGTGTTTGCAGAAAGCCATATGTAACAGAAGAGATACATTAGCTTTTAAATGGTCCTTTGTCCTGAGGTTTATGTGTGTCTGTGAGACTGTTACTTGTGGCAGGCAAGGTAACTACCAATACTTTGTGGCTGCAAGGACTGTGACAAATGTGTGAAGTTTATTTACAGATTAGGCTCAGGTTCTGTTTAATCATCTTCCTTTAATGCTGAAGTTTACATGCTACACATTTTTTATAATACCGTAAACCCTTTCTGTTTTTTTATTAATCTGTGCATACCATACAGCACTGTGTTATTGGAATTGGTTTACACGGTGCAGGTTATGTAAGGCACGAACACTTTTATGTTACACTCACTTGTGTAATATATCTTTATTGGTTTAGATATTAACCTCCGATTTGGTACATATTGTTCTAAGTATCACTACTCTTTTTATACATTTTTATGTTTGATATCACAGGTATAGGATCACAGTGTAAACACTAGGTGTCAGATAGTGCACTTTGGGCACATCACAGCAGCTTCTAAACAGCAGCAGTAAGGCATCCACCAAGCCTTTTTCATTCTATCCACCTGCATATGGTGACATATTTTATCCTATTCACTCGTGCTATAGGTAGCGCCTGACCTCAGTACCATTAATCACAGAAAGCCATATGTAACAGAAGAAGTACATTAGCTTTTAAATGATCCTTTGTCCTGAGGTTTATGTGTGTCTGTGAGACTGTTACTTGTGGCAAGGAAGGTAACTACCAATATTTTGTGGCTGTAAGGACGATGACAAATGTGTGAAGTTTATTTACAGATTAGGCTCAGGTTCTGTTTAATCATCTTCCTTTAATGCTGAAGTTTACATGCTACACATTTTTTATAATACCGTAAACCCTTTCTGTTTTTGATACTTTCAATATCTTAGAACCAGTGTTGTCATTACTGAATCTCTGTACTTCTCTGTACAATGCATACATTCTAGACATGTGCACAAAAAAAAAATTTGTTTATTTTCGTTTCGTTTTTTTCGTTTCCGTTGATTCGTAACGATTCGTAAATTCGTAAGTCGTCGGTGTTCGTATTCGTAACGATTCGTATTTTCGTAAGAGTTATTTTTTCGTTGATTCGTTTTTCCGTTTTCAGTTTAATTTTCGTTTATTCGTTTATTCAAAATTCGGACGCATTCGTATTTATTCGTACTTTCGTAACATTCGTAACATTCGTAGATTCGTAATCGGAGCATAATTCATAATTTTATGTAATGTGTATGCTATTATGCTATTATTACATTTTAAGAGACACGGAAAATTACGAATCGAAAAAAAAAGTTACGAATGTACGAATTTTTTCGTTCAATCCATTCAAAGCACGTTAAGCAGCGCCATTGTAAGAGACACGGAAAATTACGAATCGCAAAAAAAAAAAAGTTACGAATGTATGAATTTGTTTGTTCAATCCATTCGAAGCACGTTAGGCAGCGCCATTGTAAGAGACACGGAAAATTACGAATCAAAAAAATAAAAAGTTACGAAAGTACGAATTTTTTCGTTCAATCCATTCGAAGCACGTTAAGCAGCGCCATTGTAAGAGACACGGAAAATTACGAATCGAAAAAAAAAAAAAGTTACAAATGTACGAATTTTTTCATTCAATCCATTCGAGGCACGTTAAGCAGCACCATTGTAAGGGACACGGAAAATTACCAATTCAACAAAAAAAAGTTACTAATGTACGAATTTTTTCGTTCATTTTGATTTTCGTTGTTCCTGTTTTCGTTTTTCGCATTTTCTTCTTTCGTAGATTCGTTGTTTCTAAATAGTTTTTTTCGGATTTTCGTTGTTTTTCGGATTCGTTCGATTTGAACGATTCGTTATTCGTTAAAATTTTTAGCGAATCGTTCGTTCATTCGTACGATAACGAATGAACGAATATAACGAAAAAAACAAAACGAATTGCACATGTCTAATACATTCCGTAAAAACAGCAGACCACCCTAGGTAATTCCCACTTGCTATGTTCAGCCTCCATGATTGACAGAACTAAAATGTAATGAATGAAATGAATGGACCAAGCACAGTAAGATTGGAGAGTAAAGAGCTAGATGATGCTAGACGCCCCCCCCCCCTTCCAGCCAGGAAACGAGGGCTCTCTCTGGCTTGTTGCAGCTTCTAATGCACATTGTGAAAAGCTCACAGTGTGCAGTAATATCGGAATAAGTAATTTAAGTACAGGAAAGGAGTCCGACCAACTGTGCAAGCCTAAAAGGAAGGTCAAATCTAGGACACTTTCACTGTTAAGTGCAATCTTGTCATACTTACCATTAACGGCGGCGTGCTGCAGAACCTGTTTCTGTGTTTTATCCCAGGGTGCCCCCAGGCTTTGGTTACTCTGAGTCATGTTCACATGTTGTCACACTGTTATGACTTTTCTACCTGTAAATCAGTCAGATTACCCTTACAGGCATTCTTAGCATTTACATAATGTTTATACCGATTGAATATTGATTAAATGCTTTAACGAAATGTGAATTCGCAGGTGTGATCAAAGGTTAGCGTGGTCAGTAAGGTGTCCTCGTATTTCATATCGATGTGTCACCTTACCTCGGGACAGTTTATGTTTTACGACTTTGTGCTGTTATCTGTTTGGGGTATTTTAGGCATTTTTTTTCCAAATTTGTTGCGAGGTGTCGTTAAAGTTTATCTGAAGCTTCATCTCCGCTGTGTCACATGTAGGTCACGATATACCTTGAGGAGTCGATAGCGAATGTGAGAAAATGCCTTTCTTTCCTGGAGTCCGAGTTCACACAGATCGGAGTGAATTCATTAAGTCCTGGGATTGTTGAGTTCTGCTGTTGCTACTTTTTGGGGGAAAAGATTTCCTGGTCAATTTTCCATTACGCAACCGGCACACTGCATTATTTACCTCCGTGGGTAAATTCTTATGCCACTGGCATGCTTGTGGGCAGGTGTAGTAAGCCTCTCCGCCTGTAGGTGGCCTAGTGCCATTCTTGTATGGGAAGGGGAGACTTGTAAAGCCTCGTACACGCGATCTGATTTTCCGCAGACAAAACCTCTAACTTTTGTCCGAAGGAGTGTGCCTGGATTTAGTCTTGCGGCAAGGAATTGGCGGCCAATGAACACGAACGTAGTGATGTACTACATTTTTTTTCAGTTCTTTAGCGCCACCCTTTGGGCTCCTTCTGCTAATTTCATGTTAGTAGAAGTTTGGTGAGTGTTGATTTACGCTTTTTATTTCGTGCTTTTCATTTAGCGCTTTTCAGGTTGCGCTTTTCATTTTGTGCTAGACATGTGCACAATAGAAAAATTAGTTTAGTTTTGTTTTGTTTCTGTTTGTTTCCGTTGATTCGTAACGATTCGTAATTTCGTAAGTTGTCAGTGTTCGTATTCGTAGTGTTTCGAAAATTCGTAAGTCGTCGGTGTTCGTATTTGTAACAATTCGTATTTTCGTAAGAGTTATTTTTACGTTGATTCGTTTTTCCATTAGTTTAATTTTCGTTTATTCGAAATTCGGACGCATTCGTATTTTCGTAGATTTAGTTACATTCGTACTTTCGTTAGATTGATTTATTCGTACTTTCGTAACATTGTTTTCGTAGATTCGTAATAGGAGCATAATTCATTATTGTATGTAATGTGTATGCTATTATTACATTGTAAGAGACACGGAAAATTATGAATCGAAAAAAAAGTTACGAATGTACGAATTTTTTTTGTTCAATCCATTCGCAGCACGTTAAGCAGCGCCATTGTAAGAGACACGGAAAATTACGAATCGAAAAAAAAAAAAAAAAAATTACGAATGTACGAATTTTTTCGTTCAATCCATTCGAAGCACGTTAAGCAGCGCCATTGTAAGGGACACGGAATATTACCAATTCAACAACAAAAAAAAGTTAAGAATGTACAAATTTTTTCATTCATTTTGATTTTCGTTGTTCCTGTTTTCGGTTTTCGGATTTTCTTCTTTCATAGTTTCGTTGTTTCTAATTTGGTTATTTTGGATTTTCGTTGTTTTTCATATTCGTTCGATTCGATAATTCGTTAAAATTTTTAGCGAAGCATTCATTCATTTGTACGATAACGAATTTTAACGGAAAACGAATTAAAACGAAACGAATTGCACATGTCTATTTTGTGCTTTTCAGTTTGTTTCTGAACGGCCGTTCGTCAACCAGACATGTTGCGGAATCGGAGGAGATAACGCGTTATTTATTATTGGCCTTGGAGTTATTGCTTTGGCCCAAGTCCAGTCCAGGTACAGGTGGAGGATTTCTTGTACCAAAAATTGGTTGCTTTATTAATTGTGACCAATTATGTCATATGCCTTTGCTGCGGGAGCTCCAGTAGAATAATCCGGATGATTTTCGGAATTATCTCCGGATGACGGACCCCTGCTTTCACCATCTCTTGGCATTGTTGACCCCCTATATTAAGAAGCAGGACACATGCATGAGGCTTTTATTTAATTTTTTGGTTGAATAATGATTTGATTTGTTATGTTTTCTATATTTTTCGATGCATAGAATGCACTTTTTGGTAAAGTTCTATTTGCAGATAGCATGTCTAATTTTATTTGTTTTCTTTTTTTAATGCACAATAAAAAAAATGTGTAGAATAATACTTGGCTATGTGTTTTACTTCAAATGACAGTTTGGGAGTCGGCAGTTACATTTTAAAAAATACAATGTAAAATTAACAAGGGACACCAACATAGTTGTATCTTTGATCTTAAAAACTACGGGATAAACATAATGATAATATTCTTGATATCACAAAAAAAAAAAAAGCCTTTGAAAATGTATTTGCAATAACTCCATCAGTATCACCAGCAAAGCAGCTTCATTATTATCCCATTAAAGAAGAAGAGAATTGTGCGCTGCCGAATACCCGAATTACAGTATAAATGAAGTTTACCCAATGCTCCAAATAACAATACGAAATTCGTCCTAATTTCCGAAATTCTAATTGAAATTTGAATCGAATTTTACATCAAATCCCAGTCGAATTTGAACTGTAAACATATTTCTGAAATCAAAGACCGTGTGTGTTATTAGAGGACCATTTCGAAATAACGCTGTTTTTTGTTAAGCCAAAGGTGATTTAACCACTTCAGCACCGAGCGATTTTACCCCCTTCCTTACCAGAGCACTTTTTGCGATTCGGCACTGCGTCGCTTTAACTAACAATTGCGTGGTCGTGCGACGTTGCACCCAAACAAAATTGACGTCCCTTTTTTCCCACAAATAGAGCTTTCTTTTGGTGGTATTTGATCACCTCTGCGGTTTTTATTTTTTGCGCTATAAACAAAAGAAGAGCGACAATTTTGAAAAAAAACACAATATTTTTTACTTTTTGCTATAATAAATATCCCATTTTTAAAAAAAAAAAACTAATTTTTTTACTCAGTTTAGGCCGATACGTATTCTTCTACATATTTTTGGTAAAAAAAATCACAATAAGAGTATATTGATCGGTTTGCGCAAAAGTTATAGCGTCTACAAAATAGGGGATAGATTTATTGCATTTTTTTTTTTTTTTTTTTTTTACGAGTAATGGCGGCGATCTGCGACATTACGGCGGACACTTCGGACACTTTTGACACATTTTTGGGACCATTCACATTTACACAGCGATCATTGCTATAAAATTGCAGTGATTACTGTGTAAATGTGACTGGCAGGGACGGGGTTAACACTAGGGGGCGCTGCAGGGGTTAATGTGTTCCCTAAGGTAGTGATTCTAACTGTGGGGGGAGGGGACTCACAAGGGGAGGAGACCGATCAGTGTTCCTCCGTACTGGGATCACATGATCGGTCTCCTCTCCACTGACAGGACGTGGAGCTGTGTGTTTACACACACAGCTCCCTGTTTACACACACAGCTCCACGGTCCCGCACGGTCCCGCTGTTTTCACGGGCAATCGTGGGCGCCCGGCGGACATCGCGGCCGCCGGGCACGCGCACTGGGTCCCGAGCGACGCCGCGGGCGTGCGTGTGCGCCACCGGCAGCGCGCCCCCTAGGCGGCCGTCATATGACTATGGACGGGATGCGAAGTGGTTAAAGAGTCATTGTAATCATTTGATGAAGATTTTTCTTTTGTTTGTTCACTTTGCCGCATTCGAATCGGAAAAAGTTTTCGATTCGTCTGATTCAAAATTTATGGATTCGAACGTTTTGAATTGAAAAAATTGATAAACTCAAAGAAAATTCGAAAAAGACATCAAAACAAATTCCGAATATGAATTCCGAATACGAATTGACCGAAATCAACCGAACTTAACTACCGTATATACTCGAGTATAACCCGAGTTTTTCAGCACATTTTTTTGTGCTGAAAATGCCCCCATCGACTTATACTCAAGTCAAGCACTTTTCTGCAGCAGAAAATTACATTTTCCGACACGAATTTGGGGCCCCGTATCTCGGAACCCCAAATTTGGTATGCCAACCCATATTCAAAGATGCAGTTCCTAGCACTAAGTTCCCCCGAGATACGGGGCCCCAAAGTCGGTTGAAAAAATGTAATTCTCTGCTGCAGAAAAGTGCTTGACATTTTCCAACCCAACTTTGGGGCCCCCGTATCGCGGGGACACTTGGTGCTAGGAACCCCAAATTGGTCAACTGTGTCCATCTGCAGCAATGTTATTTCGGGACCCTTTGGGTCCAGAGACCCCAAATTTTGTCTGCAACTAGGGGGCATTTAGAAACCCTTAACTACCGAGTTTGAAGTTCGGGGGACCTATGGCTGTAAATGGGCCCAGTGAGGCTGCAAATGGGCATTGTTGACCCTCTTTTCCACTTACAGTAGCTGCGCATTTCTCACCCTAGGCTTATACTCGAGTCAATACTTTTTCCCAGTTTTTTGTGGTAAAATTAGGTGCCTCGGCTTATATTCGGGTCGGCTTATACTCGAGTATATACGGTAAATTAAATAACTAGATTAACTAATCTAAACGAAACAAAAACAAAACAATTTTTTTCGTCATGCACATGTGTTTTTGCGATACGGCACTGCGTTACTTTAACTGCAGTCATGCAACGCTGTCCATTAATGAAAGTTATGACATTTTTTCCCCACAAATACAGCTTTCTTTTGGTGGTATTTGATCACCACTGGCTTATTTTTTATTTATTTTTTGCACTATAAACAAAAAAAGACCGAAAATTTTGAAAAAAAAGGAATATATTTTACTTTTTGCTATAAAACATATCCAAAAAAATGTAAAAAATCAAATTTCTATATAAATTTAGGCCAATATGTATTCTGCCACATATTTTTGGTAAAATAAAACCCAATAAGCGTATATTGATTGGTTTGTGCAAAAGTTAGAGCGTCTACAAACTGTGGGATATATTTATGGAATTAAAAAATTAAAAATATTAATATATTTTATACCCTGTTTCCCCAAAAATAAGACCTAGCGTGATTGTCAGTGATGGCTGCAATATAAGCCCTACCCCCCAAATAAGCCCTAGTTAAAGTCCTTGTAGGTCTTATTTTCAGGGTAGGGCTTATTTTCGGGGAAACAGGGTAGGGCTTATTTTCGGGGAAACAGGGTAGGGCTTATTTGGGGGGGTAGGGCTTATATTGCAGCCATCACCGACAATCACGCTAGGTCTTATTTTCAGTGGAAACAGGGTAATAACAATGGCGGCAATCAGTGACCTTATAGCCAGACTGCTATATTCGGACATTAACTGACACTTTTGACACTTTGTGGGGACTAGTGACACTAATACAGTGATCAGTGCTACAAATATGCACTGTCACTGTACTAATGACACTGGCTGGGAAGGGCTTAAACATCCAGGGAGCGATCAAAGGGTTAAATGTGTGCCCAACCAGTGTTTTTGTCTTCTATGTGTGTACTATTGCCGTTTTGACAGGGGGAGGAAGTAATGGAATTTTTTTCCCTGCAAAGCATCGTTTTTTGAGACATCACAAGTGTACACAATTTTTTTTAGACTTTTTTTTTTTTAGACTCTACTTACTTGATGCAATCCCATCTTTTCTATTTTAACTAGGGTCCCACTGATACCACTTTCTTCAACCACCTGATTACTTTGCACTTAAACCCCCCTCGTGACCAGACCAATTTTCAGCTTTCGGTGCTGACGCACTTTGAATGACAATTGCGCGGTCATACAACGCTGTACCCAAATGACATTTTTACCATTTTTTCCCCACAAATAGAGGTTTCTTTTGGTGGTATTTAATCACAGCTGGGGTTTTTATTTTTTGCTAAACAAATAAAAAAATAAAATCATGTTTAATAGTTTGTTATAAAATTTTGCAAACAGGTAATTTTTCTGCTTCATTGATATGCACTGATGAGGCGGCACTGGTGGGCACTGATAGGCGGCACTGGTGGGGCTGCACTGGTGGGCACTATAGGCTGCACTGGTGGGCACTGATAGGCTGCACTGGTTGGGACAGATAAGTCTGTACTGATGGGCACAGCAAAGATGGCACTGATGGGAACGGATGGGTGGCACGGATGGGTGGCACGGATGGGTGGCACGGATGGGCACTGATGGATGGCACTGATGGATGGCACTGATAGATGGCACTGATGGGCACTGATAGAAGGCACTGATAGGTGGCACTGATAGGTGGCACTGATGGGCACTGATAGGTGGCACTGATGGGCACTGATAGGTGGCACTGGGCACTGGTAGGGGACACTGATGAGCACTGGTAGGGGACACTAATGAGCACTGGTAGGGGACACTGATGTGCAGCACTGGCACTGTGGGCACTGACATATGGCACTGTGGGCACTGACAGATGGCACTGGGGGCACTGACAGATGGCAGTGGGGGCACTTTTATTAGCAAAGGTGGGCACCATGGACCCTGGGCATATTGCAGTGAGAGGGACTGATGTCCCTCTCACTCCTGCCGGTGATCGGCTTTTTTTTTTTTCTCCTCGCGCTGTCAGCGCGAGCAGGAAAAAAAGGCGATTACCGGCTCGGTTATCATCACATGATCAGCTGTCATTGGCTGACAGCTGATCACGTGGTAAGGAGTCGGGATCGACCCCTTACTCGGATCTGTGATCCAGCGAGTCTCACAGACTCGCGGATCACAGAGCGCGCCGCGCGGGCCCCTCAGGGAGCGCGCAGGCAGCTTGTTGCCGGGACGACGTCAATTGACGTCGTCCCGGCACATCAGATCCGCGCTGTAGCCGTCATTTGGCTATAGCGCGGATCTCAGGTGGTTAAGACCGTAACTTTTTTCAAGTACTTGCCGATAACGGTTACCGATACTTTTTTTTTTGTTTCTTTGTGACAGTGACCCTTATATGCAGCACTGATTGGCACAGATTTTTTGCCTAAATTTATGAAGAAATTCGATTTTTTTTTAATGTTTTTATCTGATATGTTTTATAGCAGAAAGCAAAAAAAATATTGTTTTTTTTTTCTCTTCCAAATTTTTGGTCTTTTTTTTTCGTTTGTATAATAAAAATAAAAAACCCCCAGTGGTGATCGAATACCACCAAAAGAGAGCTCTATTTGTGTGAAAAAAATTATATGAATTTGGGTACAGCGTCGCATGACCGCGCAATTGCCAGATAACGTAGCACAGTGCCGAATAGAAAAAATGCCCTGGTCATGAAAGGGGGGTAAAACCTTCCAGAGCTCAAGTGGTTAATTTGACAGATTTAGCGCCCATTGATTTTAATGGGGGTTCGAATTCAGCATTTGAAGTTCACCGACCCCCTTGTTCGAACAGAACCCAGCGCAGTTCAGCTCATCCCTATTGTGCAGCCCCCAGGACTTCACACTACACATCATCCCAAGGTTCATCACCCCGATATAATAAAAAAATAAAATAAAAATATTTCTTCTAGCATTCAGTCGGTTTTGTAACTCTTTCGGTTTGGCTTTGATTAAACCAAGTGAAGATTTTTTTTTTTATCATGCGCCAGATGAAAAACGATGAGACCTCTTTGAAGTGAGAGGCACACTCAGTATCTGAAGCTTCTTCTGTTTCTTCTTTAACACTTTCTGCCTTTTGTTGTTTGCTTTGTCATTTTTGCTGATTCATTCCACCTTCATAAACTCTTTAGTTTGCCTTTAAGTGACCCGTCTAATTGCACACAAAATATTTGTGTGTTTCAGGTTGCAAATTACTAGTGCTGAGGTTGAAGCTGTTGAGCATTTTCCGTTTGCACTTTCAGCTTTTTGCTTGTATTCATCATTAGGGGGTTGATTTACTAAAACTGGAGAGTGCAAAATCTGGTGCAGCCATAGGCTGTGCTGATTCCCCCTATAAAAAAAATAATAAAGAACAAAATTAAAAATAAAACAATAAAATAAAAAAAAATTACCACGTCCACTGCCCTACTGACACCGATCTCTACCCTACTGACACCATCCACTGCTCTACCGACACCGATCTCTACCCTACTGACACCATCCACTGCTCTACTGACACCGATCTCTACCCTACTGACACCATCCACTGCTCTACTGACACCGATCTCTACCCTACTGACACCATCCACTGCTCTCCTGACACCGATCTCTACCCTACTGACACCATCCACTGCTCTACTGACACCGATCTCTACCCTACTGACAACGTCCACTGCTCTCCTGACACCGATCTCTACCCTACTGACAACATCCACTGCCCTACTGACAACGATCTCTACCCTACTGACACCATCCACTGCTCTACTTACACCGATCTCTACCCTACTGACACCATCCACTGCTATACTGACACCGATCTCTACCCTACTGACACCATCCACTGCCCTACTGACACCATCCTCTGCTCTACTGACACCATCCACTGCTCTACTGACACCGATCTCTACCCTACTGACACCATCCACTGCTCTACTGACACCGATCTCTACCCTACTGACACCATCCACTGCCCTACTTACACCAATCTCTACCCTACTGACTCCATCCACTGCTATACTGACACCGATCTCTACCCTACTGACACCATCCACTGCCCTACTGACACCATCCTCTGCCCTACTGACACCATCCACTGCTCTACTTACACCAATCTCTACCCTACTGACACCATCCACTGCCCTACTGACACCATCTACTGCTCTACTGACACCGATCTCTACCCTACTGACACCATCCACTGCCCTACTGGCACTGATCTCTACCCTACTGACACCATCCACTGCTCTACTGACACCGATCTTTACCCTACTGACACCATCCACTGCTCTACTGACACCGAACTCTACCCTACTGACACCATCCACTGCCCTACTGACACTGATCTCTACCCTACTGACAACGTCCACTGCCCTACTGACACCATCCACTGCCCCACTGCTCTACTGACACCGATCTCTACCCTACTGACACCATCCACTGCTCTACTTACACCGATCTCTACCCTACTGACAACATCCACTGCCCTACTGACACCGATCTCTACCCTACTGACAACATCCACTGCCCTACTGACACCGATCTCTATCCTACTGACACCATCCACTGCCCTACTTACACCGAACTCTACCCTACTGACACCATCTACTGCCCTACTGACACCGATCTCTACCATACTGACACCATCCACTGCCCTACTGACACTGATCTCTACCCTACTGACAACGTCCACTGCCCTACTGACACCGATCTCTACCCTACTGACACCATCTACTGCTCTACTGACCCATCCACTGCTCTACTGACACCGATCTCTACCCTACTGACAACATCCACTGCCCTACTGACACAGATCTCTACCCTACTGACAACATCCACTGCCCTACTGACACCATTCACTGCTCTACTGACACCGATCTCTACCCTACTGACACCGATCTCTGCCCTACTGACACGATCCTCTGCCCTACTTACACAATCCTCTGCCCTACTGACACCATCTACTACTCTACTGACACCATCCACTGCTCTACTGGCACCGATCTCTACCCTACTGACAACATCCACTGCCCTACTGACACTGATCTCTACCCTACTGACACCATCCACTGCCCTACTGACACCGATCTCTACCCTACTGACACCATCCACTGCCCTACTGACACCGATCTCTACCATACTGACACCATCCACTGCCCTACTTACACCGATCTCTACCCTACTGACACCATCCACTGCTCTACTGACACCGATCTCTACCCTACTGACACCATCCACTGCTCTACTGACACCGATCTCTACCCTACTGACACCATCCACTGCCCTACTAACACCGATCTCTACCCTACTGACACCATCCACTGCTCTACTGCCCTACTTACACCAATCACTACCCTACTGACACCATCCACTGCTCTACTGACAACGATCTCTACCCTACTGACACCATCCACTGCCCTACTGACACCGAACTCTACCCTACTGACACCATCCACTGCTCTACAGACACCGATCTCTACCCTACTGACACCATCCACTGCCCTACTGACACCATCTCTGCCCTACTGACACCATCCACTGCTCTACTGACACCGATCTCTACCCTACCCTACTGACACCATCCACTGCTCTACTGACACTGATCTCTACCCTACTGACACCATCCACTGCACTACTAACACCGATCTCTACCCTACTGACACCATCCACTGCCCTACTTACACCAATCTCTACCCTACTGACACCATCCACTGCTATACTGACACCGATCTCTACCCTACTGACACCATCCACTGCCCTACTGACACCGATCTCTACCCTACTGACACCATCCACTGCCCTACTGACACCGATCTCTACCCTACTGACACCATCCACTGCTCTACTGACACCGATCTCTACCCTACTGACAACATCCACTGCCCTACTGACACCGATCTCTACCCTACTGACACCATCCACTGCTCTACTGACACCGATCTCTACCCTACTGACACCATCCACTGCTCTACTGACACCGATCTCTACCCTACTGACACCATCCACTGCCCTACTTACACCGATCTCTACCCTACTGACACCATCCACTGCCCTACTGACACCGATCTCTACCCTACTGACACCATCCACTGCCCTACTGACACCATCTGCTCTACTGACACCTACTGCTCTACTGACACCATCCACTGCCCTACTGACACCGATCTCTACCCTACTGACACCATCCACTGCTCTACTGACACCAATCTCTACCCTACTGACACCATCTACTGTTCTACTGACACCGATCTCTACCCTACTGACAACATCCACTGCCCTACTGACACCGATCTCTAACCTACTGACAACATAAATTTATGGAGGCCTAGTGTGCATCAACACAGCCTATACCCCTGAGAGAAGCTTGAACAGATAGACATAGAAGATATATGCATATAAACAAAAAGGTTTTATTAGGGCGGTGGGCCCAGAGAATAAGTGAAAATACAGGTTTGCATAGAATCAAAAATATACATGAAAACACATGTGACCATAAACATGTACATTAAACGCAAAAATTGCACAACAACTTGCAATATTATCAGGGTCTTTCAGGAAAATGCCGACATGTTTCGGACGGACGGACGTCCTTTTTCAAGGCAATTACAGTTCCTGTCTTTGCTCAATATTACTGTATGAAGCAAAGTAGAGGCATTAGTATACAACATGAAAAAAGTAGAGAGCTTGAATTTTTCCGTTAGATGATCGTGGTACTCACTTGCAAAACATTGGAGGGAAAGGGGCCAAAAGTTGCCCGGTGGTCTTGGGGTACAGGGATATGGTCTTGAGGTGGTCACAGAGACTGTTTGATCTATGCTATTAAAAGACAAATTCACCGTTATCAAAGACATTCATCTATTTGTCCGTAAACTTTTACTACATAGCATTTACACTCCCAATCCCTTCCCAGACTCCCTCTCACACTCTGCAGCAGAGACCACCGCCCTCCAACAGTTAACAGAACTTTTGGAGGAAAGCGATAATTCCAATCTAATAGATATTATAGATCTGGATACTATCCTAGCCAGCACTGAGGTAGACCCTCCCACTCAACCCTGCCCCCCCTTCAAAACTCTGCATTTATCATTAATGCTCTCCAAAATCTAAAAACGAACCCCCTAATAATTATAATTTTTTTCTTTTGATGGTTCCCACTACCTCCAAGTACAGGGCGTGGCCATGGGCACTTGCTGCGCACCGGCCTACTCCTCCTCTGCCACACACATTGTTACCTTTCGCCGATATATCGACGACATTTTTATTGTCTGGCAGGGACCCAGTCAAATACTACAAGACTTTCTGACCTTCCTTAATACCTCCAATCAATTAAACCTTAAATTTACCATGACATACAGCCCTATATCTATCTGTTTTTTAGACCTTACTCTTATAAAAGATCAAGAAGGACACATTCAAAGCCATTTATACCGCAAGCCCACTGCAGGCAATACTATTCTAGCTGCCTCAAGTTTCCATCCTGAACCCCTTCTTAATTCTATTCCATATGCTCAATACCTCCGTGCCCGTCGCAACTGTTCAACCGAGGCTTCTTTTGAACACGAAGCCTCCGTTTTGCGTAACAGGCTTCGGGCACGAGGATACTCACACACAGTTTTAAAAATCGCATACAAAAAAGCGAAATCTAAATCACGTACTTCCTTACTTTTTTCTCCGAAACCAAAGGAAACAAACACTCCTTTGAGAATTATTACTAATTACTGTGAACAACATTCCTCAATCACCCAGATTCTAGAAAAACATTGGCACATTTTAACCACAGACAATTCTCTGTCCCCCTTTGTCCCTGTACACCCATTACTTACCTACAGACGAGCCCCCTCTCTTCGTGATAAGTTAATCAGAAGCGAATATATTGCAGCTAATTATCTGCATAAACAAACAAAAGGCACCCACCCTTTTTTCCCCAACATTTTGTTAACTGCCGCTCGATCGGGATTGTATACTTACTCGAATGCGAATGTGGGTGTTTTTATGTTGGGTAAACCAAACTGCCTTTCTGGAAACGTATTTAGAGCACTTGACCACATTCCCCCACCCAATCGAGGTGGTGACTACAATAAAGCCTTGCTCCACAGTGAGCTTAGATGGATATTCCATCTCAATGCCACATCTCCCCCAGGCCTCAACGAGGCATTCAACTTCAAGCCCTACCTTGAAGGTTTCGAATCAGGGGTATGTGAACTTGACCTCTAACCCCTTGAAGCCATATTGGGTCCCATTCAATATCTCCATTTTGGGACCCTATTCTGTTTTTCATTCAACCCATAGCACTCTATCCATATTTTACCCACACTGCTCTACCATTTTCTGGTGTTCATTATATTACTTTTTATTGATCAAACATATATGTCTACATAAATGACAGCCCTATTTCATTGTCTGTGCTGCCTAACATATTGTTATCTAAATTGATCAATGCAAATGTACACTTTTTTTTTTTATTGTATAAAAATATACCTGAATATCAATGTATCTGTCATGCTAATGTATTATCTATCTCTCTTCAACAGGGGAGGTATAGTCCGTTTATATGATATCCTGGCCCACTTGCAACACATTGAGATCCCGTTGCATAACTTAATTGCACGGAAGCACTACTTCAATACATTTGCAACACTTTCTCAATTTGTACTTGGCTTTTTAGGAATGGACTCGTTCTTTGGCTGGCCGGCGCGGGTAAGACAGTGCGCATGCGCGAATTTCCCCTTGCGCGTGCGCACCCTTTATCCCCTTGAGGCGCACGCTTCCTCTCTGCGCGCCCCCCCGCTTGCGTTCCAGCGAACGGGGAGGGGACTGTCTGCCCGCGTCGGTGACGCTACGACGCCGTACGTGGCCCCGCCCCCCCAGGACGTGGCGGCGTGCGGCGCCGCCGCCTCAGAGATCTCTGTGGGGAATACATACGGCCTCTGTGCCATTATCCCCTTACCTGGCCTAGATCATTACCCCACAGCTGAGCGCGCCGACCACATGTGACGGCCCGCTCAGCTGTTAGTACTCCCCACCCTTATTTATACCCGAGCAATGGCGGGATTAGACACAACACTTCACCTGCCATGTTCTCTCTAATTGCATACTCTTTAGACCTGCTACTGAGTCTAATACCATTTCATTTACTCTATCCACCCCCATGTTCACTCTTACGGTGCCTGGCTTGAGATCTTGTAGCCAATCGAGCGCCCAGCAGCCTTTTGCTTTTAATAGCATCTATCCACCCCCCAGCTCCCCACTCTCTCTGGCCTAGGTATATATAGCCACAGCAACCTTGAAAAAGGACGTCCGTCCGTCCACTGCCCTACTGACACGATCTCTACCCTATTGACAACGTCCACTGCCCTACTGACACAGATCTCTATCCTACTGACAACGTCCACTGCCCACTGCCCTACTGACATTGATCTCTACCCTACTAACACCATCTACTGCTCTACTGACACGATCTCTACCCTACTGACAATGTCCACTGCCCTACTGACATTGATCTCTACCCTACTAACACCATCTACTGCTCTACTGGCACGATCTCTACCCTACTGACAATGTCCACTGCCCTACTGACACTGATCTCTACCCTACTGACACCATCCACTGCTCTACTGACACCGATCTCTACCCTACTGACACCATCCACTGCTCTACTGACACTGATCTCTACCCTACTGACACCATCCACTGCTATACTGACACCGATCTCTACCCTACTGACACCATCCACTGCTATACTGACACCGATCTCTACCCTACTGACACCATCCACTGCCCTACTGACACTGATCTCTACCCTACTGACAACGTCCACTGCCCTACTGACACCATCCACTGCCCTACTGACACCGATCTCTACCCTACTGACACCATCCACTGCCCTACTGACACCGATCTCTACCCTACTGACACCATCCACTGCCCTACTGACACCGATCTCAACCCTACTGACACCATCCACTGCCCTATTTACACCAATCTCTACCCTACTGACTCCATCCACTGCTATACTGACACCGATCTCTACCCTACTGACACCATCCACTGCCCTACTGACACCATCCACTGCTCTACTGACACCATCCACTGCTCTACTGACACCGATCTCTACCCTACTGACACCATCCACTGCTCTACTGACACCAATCTCTACCCTACTGACACCATCCACTGCTCTACTGACACCGATCTCTACCCTACTGACACCATCCACTGCTCTACTGACACCGATCTCTACCCTACTGACACCATCCACTGCCCTACTGACACAGATCTCTACCCTACTGACAACGTCCACTGCTCTACTGACACGATCTCTACCCTACTGACACCATCCACTGCCCTACTGACACCGAACTCTACCCTACTGACACCATCCACTGCCCTACTTACACCAATCTCTACCCTACTGACATCATCCACTGCTCTACTGACACCGATCTCTACCCTACTGACACCATCCACTGCCCTACTGACACCGATCTCTACCCTACTGACACCATCCACTGCCCTACTGAAACCATCCACTGCTCTACTGACACCGATCTCTACCCTACTGACACCATCCACTGCCCTACTTACACCAATCTCTACCCTACTGACACCATCTACTTCTCTACTGACACCGATCTCTACCCTACTGACACCATCCACTGCCCTACTGACACCGAACTCTACCCTAATGACACCATCCACTGCCCTACTGACACCGATCTCTACCCTACTGACACTATCCACTGCTCTACTGACACCGATCTCTACCCTACTGACAACGTCCACTGCCCTACTGACACCGATCTCTACCCTACTGACACTATCCACTGCTCTACTGACACCGATCTCTACCCTACTGACACCATCCACTGCTCTACTGACACCGATCTCTACCCTACTGACAACATCCACTGCTCTACTGACACTGATCTCTACCCTACTGACACCATCCACTGCCCTACTGACACCGATCTCTACCCTACTGACACCATCCACTGCCCTACTGACACCGATCTCTACCCTACTGACAACGCCCACTGCCCTACTGACAGCGATCTCTACCCTACTGACACCATCCACTGCCCTACTGACACCGATCTGTACCCTACTGACACCATCCACTGCCCTACTGACACCGATCTCTACCCAACTGACACCATCCACTGCCCTACTGACACTAATCTCTACCCTACTGACACGATCACCGCTCTACAGACAGCATCAGTTTATATACACACATCCACACACATGTTTAAGCTTTTGGGGTGCACACCCTAATGCAATAGGCTGTGCACACCTATGGGTGCAGCTGTGCATAGAAACCAAACAGCTTCCAGGTTTTTATTGTCAAACTTGAATTGAACAAGCTGAAGTTAGAAGCTGATTGGCTACCATGCAAAATTGCACCAAATGTTGCACTTTTTTTTTATTAATATATTTTTATGCCCCTTTTTTGGATATTGGTGTTTTGGCATCTCTATTGAGCGACTTTTGGCTAATTATTTTTTAGGTAACCTGCTGCGCTCCAAAACTGCTTGATTTGTATGTGTGTGCTAATACAGTACTTCTCTGCCAATTTGTGCTATTTGCTTGCTGTCTGGGCTCTAGACATGTGCAATCCGTTTCGTAACGAATCAAAATTCAGTCGAATTTCGCATCCGAATGTCCGAATTAAAAAATAACGGATTTCAACTAATACGAAAGAAATTATAGCAGATATAACGAATGAATTCAACATGATTCGGTATTTCGTTAAAGATCTAATGAAACAAATGGTCAGCACAAAGTAAATCTTACAGTCCAATCAGCTGATTAATTTTGTGCTGGAGGTTGGATTCCTGGCAAAGTGCATTCCTGAGAACTGAGTGAGAAGGGTGTTGTAATGAATTTGAGTATAAGGAAGAGATATTGTCATTGTGTGTGTTAATGGATTTAATAAACAAACGACTTTCCAAACTACGAATCGTTATCATAAATATATTTACCAGGAGTCAGGAACCTTTTTGGCTGAGAGAGCCATGAACGCCACATATTTTAAAATGTAATTCCGTGAGAGCCATACAATATGTTTAAAACTAAATACAAGTAAATGTGTGCATTTTACGAAAGACCAACACTTTTAAAGTACAATAAGTCTCTGAATTCTTTTTAATAGACATGCGCACAACAAAAAAATTTGTTTATTTTCGTTTCGTTTTTTTCGTTTCCGTTGATTCGTAACGATTCGTAAATTCGTAAGTCGCCGGTGTTCGTATTCGTAGCGATTCGTAAATTCGTAAGTCGTCGGTGTTCGTATTCGTAGCGATTCGTATTTTTCATAAGAGTTATTTTTTAGTTGATTCGTTTTTCTGTTAGTTTAATTTTCGTTTATTCAAAATTCAGACGCATTCGTATTTTCCTAGATTTAGTTACATTCGTACTTTCGTTAGATTGATTTATTCGTACTTTCGTAACATTGTTTTCGTAGATTTGTAATCGGAGCATAATTCATAATTTTATGTAATGTGTATGCTATTATTACATTTTAAGAGACACGGAAAATTACGAATCGAAAAAAAAAGTTACGAATGTACGAATTTTTTCGTTCAATCCATTCGAAGCACGTTAAGCAGCGCCATTGTAAGGGACACGGAAAATTACGAATCGAAAAAAAAAAAAGAAAGTTACGAATCTACGAATTTTTCGTTCAATCCATTCGAAGCACGTTAAGCAGCGCCATTGTAAGAGACACGGAAAAATTACAAATCGAAAAAAAAAAAGTTACGAATGTACGAATTTTTTCGTTCATTTTGATTTTCGTTGTTCCTGTTTTCGCTTTTCGGATTTTCTTCTTTCGTAGATTCGTTGTTTCTAATTTGTTTTTTTTTTGGATTTTCGTTGTTTTTCGTATTCGTTAGATTCGAACGATTCGTTATTCGTTAAAATTTTTAGCGAATCGTTCGTTCATTCGTACGATAACTAATGAACGAATATAACGAAAAAAAGCAAAAAACTAAAAAAACGAAACTAATTGCACATGTCTACTTTTTAATAACGTTGTTATGCTGTTGTTAACCAATGATGAATAAAGTACTTCTTACCATTAATGCGACTTCTGGTGCTGCATGGTTTTGCTGATGGCTTTGTAGTCTGGTTGATACGTGGTGAGGTTAAGCTTCATGCAGGCGTTGAGACTTCCATCCGTTAAACGTGATCGTAGGTTGGTCTTTTTTTAATTGATTAATCGACTAATTCCAATTAATTATAACTGTAATGTCTTCATCTCCCCCACTGTAATATCCCCATCTCCCCTACGATTGTCTGCTTGCTTACCACTACACAAGCAGGCAGATCCACGAGCAGTTGAGGCGGGTGGTGATGACGTCAGCGCGCCACTCACCTAGGCCGCCGCCGGGTGTACCAAGATGGCTGCGGCTCCGGAGCTAGGCCGAAGCTGCAGCCTTTCCTAGGGGCTCAATCGGCTGATCGGCACACCACGCGTTCCTCGGATTGAGAGGTGAGAGCCAGATGCAGCCATCAAAGGAGCCACATCTGGCTCGCGAGCCATAGGTTCCCTACCCCTGATATATACATATATAAATATTTAATTTCAACTAGACATGTGCAATTCGTTTTGTTTTTTTTAGTTTTTAGTGTTTTTTCGTTATTTTCGTTCGTTCGTTTTCGTACAAATGATTCGCTAAAAATTTTAACGAATAACGAATCGTTCGAATCGAACGAATCCGATTAACGAATCGTTCGAATCGAACGAATCCGAAAAACAATGAAAATCCGAAAAAAACTAATTAGAAACAACGAGTGTACGAATGAAGAAAATCCGAAAAACGAAAACAGGAACAACGAAAATGAAAATGAACGAAAAAATTTGTACATTCGTAACTTTTTTTTTTTGTTGAATTGGTAATTTTCCGTGTCCCTTACAATGGTGCTGCTTAACGTGCCTCGAATAGATTGAACGAAAAAATTCGTACATTCGTAATTTTTTTTTTTCGATTAGTAATTTTCCGCGTCTCTTACAATGTCGCTTCTTAACGTGCTTCGAATGGATTGAACAAAAAAAATCGTACATTCGTAATTTTTTTTTTTCGATTAGTAATTTTCCGTGTCTCTTACAATGGCGCTTCTTAACGTGCTTCGAATGGATTGAACGAAAAAATTCGTACATTTTTAACTTTTTTTTTCGATTCGTAATTTTCCGTGTCTCTTAAAATGTAATAATAGCATACACGTTACATAAAATTATGAATTATGCTCCGAAAAAACGAATCAACGAAAAAATAACTCTTACGAATGTACGAATCCTTACGAATAGGAACACCGACGACTTACGAATTTACGAATCGTTACGAATCAACGGAAACGAAAAAAACGAAACGCAAATAAACAAATTTTTTTGTTGTGCACATGTCTAATTTCAACGAATATGAAAGAAATTATAGCGGATATAACAAATGAATTCGACATGATTCGAGATTCAGTATAACGAATATCGACGCTCTACAGAAATAACAAATTATCCGAAAACAAATTAAAGTAACATAACGAATATAACAGAACGAAATTATGTATTTTACGAATGACAATGAAACGAAACTACCGTATATACTCGAGTATAGGCCGACCCGAATATAAGCCGAATTAACTTTCTGCAGCAGAGAATTACATTTTCCGAACCGACTTTGGAGCCCCGTATTTCGGGGCCATTTAGTGCTAGGGACCCAGTTGGATATGTTGTAGTGTTGGTTCCACTGGGTTTGCACACCAAATTTGGGGTTCCTAGCACCAAGAGGCCCCGACATACGGGGCCCCAAATTTTGGGATCCATAATTTTTTTTTGTACCCTTTATTGATTAGCACTTTTTTCACCCTATATAAATGTTAGTAGGGCTTTTTGGTGTTTATTAGACATGTGCAATTCGTTTAGTTTTTTTTTTTTTTTTGTTTTCCGTTAAAATTCGTTATATTCGTTCATTCGTTATCATACGAATGAACGAACGATTCGCTAAAAATTTTAACGAATAACGAATGTTCGAATCGAACGAATACGAAAAACAATGAAAATCCGAAATAACCAAATTAGAAATAACGAAGCTACGAAAGAAGAAAATCCGAAAAACGAAAACAGGAACAACGAAAATCAAAATGAACGAAAAAATTCGTACATTCGTAACTTTTTTTTTTTGTTGAATTGGTAATTTTCCGTGTCCCTTACAATGGCGCTGCTTAACGTGCTTCGAATGGATTGAACGAAAACATTTGTACATTCGTAACTTTTTTTTTTTTGTTTTTCGATTCGTAATTTTCTGTGTCTCTTACAATGGCGCTGCTTAACGTGCTTCGAATGGATTGAACAAAAAAATTCGTACATTTGTAACTTTTTTTTTGCGATTCGTATTTTTCGTGTCTCTTACAATGGCGCTGCTTAACGTGCTTCGAATGGATTGAACGAAAAAATTCGTACATTCGTAACTTTTTTTTTTTTTGCGATTCGGAATTTTCCGTGTCTCTTACAATGGCGAAGATGCAAATTAAGGACTCTGAACGGCCGCACTCCAAGAAAAATTCAAAAGCCTTTATTGGTAAAATATGGAATCACACAAAAATAGGTCACAGCAAAGCAAGAAAATAGCTAATGCATTTCACACTACCAAGAGTGCTTACTCATAGCTGACAATGGCGCTGCTTAACGTGCTTCGAATGGATTGAACGAAAAAATTCGTACATTCGTAACTTTTTTATTTTTTTTTTGCGATTCGTAATTTTCCGTGTCTCTTACAATGGTGCTGCTTAACGTGCTTCGAATGGATTGAACGAAAAAATTCGTACATTCGTAACTTATTTTTTCGATTCAGAATTTTCCGTGTCTCTTACAATGTAATAATAGCATACACATTACATAACATTATGAATTTTGCTCCGATTACAAATCTACGAAAACAATGTTACGAAAGTACGAATAAATCAATATAACGAAAGTACGAATGTAACTAAATCTACGAAAATACGAATGCGTCCGAATTTCGAATAAACAAAAATTAAACGAATGGAAAAACTAATCAACGAAAAAATAACTCTTACGAAAATACGAATCGTTACGAATACGAACACCGACGACTTACGAAATTACGAATCCTTACGAATCAACGGAAACAAAAGAAACGAAAAGAATTTTTTTTTCTATTGTGCACATGTCTAGTGTTTATTTTGATTTATTATTTTTATAATTTTTTTTACCCATTATTGGAATATTATCACTTTGTATAAGTACACATGTGTTAGCAGGATTTGTTGTTGACATATAATTATGGATTGATTTGAGTGACTAGCAGCGTGTGGCACTATTTTATGTTTTTTTGATGTTTACATATTGTTTAAATTGTTTAAATATTTCTCTTACTTTCTAATTGGATTCATAGTTCAGGTTGTCAGTAAAAAATGTGCTCTGTCAGAAAGTGGTTGGGGATTTACAACCCTGAACTCGATGGACATGTGCCTTTTTCATCTTGCCAAACTATGCAACTACTCACACGATGATGCTCAATATTCAGCTTTAAAAAAATCTGAGAGCAAAGTTGCCTGAAGGTGAATACATTATTTTATATTATCTTGAAAAATAAATGAACTGTGGAAAATCTGCCTAAAAAGGGGACACATGGCACAGGATTGGCCACCGGTTTTGCCTTTGTTCTCTCTGCGGCTGACCGTTTCCCCAGTATTGACTTACCATGCCTTGCTCTGCACTGTCTCTTTGTATCTATGGAGGCGGAGAATTTGGTAAAGGCAGGGCTTGGCTTCCTGAGGTCCGCAAGTCTCCAAGTAGCTATTCACATGATAATACTCAATATAGTTAGCTTTGACCACATTCCTCCTGGCCTATAGCAAAATGATGGCTGGGCGGTGGTTTATTTGTTGTGACTGGACGTCTTCACAACGTGTCGCTCGTGCGTGCAGCGCAGCTTATGGTGACGTGTCGCTCAGACACACAGCATCTCCAATCACGGTAAAGAGCCTATGACGTAGGCTCTTTACCATGTGATCAGCTGTGTCCAATCACAGCTGATCACAGTGTAACTAGGAAATGCCAGTTAGTGGCATTCCTCTACTCATGCTGACAGCGCGTGAGTAGAGGAGAGCCAATAAGTGGCTTTGCAGACAGGGGGAATCTGCACTGATAACCATTGCACCATCAGCGATGCCCACCAGTGCCCACCAGTGATGCCCATCAGTTCTGCCTTTCCTTGCTCATCAGTGATGTCTGTCAGTGCCTCATCATCAGTGCTGCCTATCAGTGCCCATAAAAGCTGCCCATCAGTGCCGCCTATCAGTGCCCATCAGTGCTGCACATTAGTGTCTCCTCATCAGTGCCCATCAGTGTCGCCTATCAGTGCCCATCAGTGCTGCACATTAGTGTCTCCTCATCAGTGCCCATCAGTGCCGCCTATCATTGCCCATCAGTGCTGCACATTAGTGTCTCCTCACCAGTCCCCATCAGTGCCGCCTATCAGTGCCCATCAGTGCTGCACATTAGTGTCTCCTCATCAGTGCCCATTAGTGCCGCCTATCAGTGCCCATCAGTGCTGCACATTAGTGTCTCCTCATTAGTGCCCATCAGTGCTGCCTATCAGTGCCCATCAGTGCTGCACATTAGTGTCTCCTCATCAGTGCCCATCAGTCCCCTTCGATGCAGCCTCATCAGCACACATCAATGAAGGAGAAAAATGACTTATTTACAAAACGTTATAACAGAAACGAAGAAAACTTTTTTTTCAAAACAGTCTTTTTATCACAGGTATACTGCCATGGATAGGCACCAGGAAAGGAAAATTACGGTAAGTATGAAACAATTTTCAGTTTTTTTCATTTGTTAAGCAAAAAATAAAACCCAGTGGTGATTAAATACCACCAAAAGAAAGCTCTGTCTCGAAAAAATTATAAAAATTTTGTTTGGGTACATCATTGCATGCCCGCGCAATTGTCATTCAAGTTGCAACAGTGCTATAAGCTGAAAATTAGCCTGGGCAGGGAGGGGGGGAAAAGTGCCCCGTATTGAAGTGGTTAAAAAATATGAGATTATATAATCTTAAAAAAGAAAAAAAAAAAACCTTAACTGTGGAAGTTATGCCTAAAAAAAGGGGAACAGGTCTGAGGCTGGATTCACACCTAGTGGCAGTTTTAGTGCTTTTTGCATTTTGAAGATTTGCACTACAGTCCATTTAACATGGTTTCCTATGGAACACGTTCTGTAGTGCAAATCTTCAAAATGCAAAAAGCACTAAAACTGCCATAGGTGTGAATCCAGCCTGAGGATTAGCCATACAAATTACCACTTGCCGTCACCTATAACTGGCTTTTGCAGCAAGGAAGGAACACATGGAAGGGCAACGCATGCAAATCAATAACAAAGAAATTACAAACTTAACTTACTGACCAGCCTGCAACCATCCAAATTGTCCTGTCTAACAGTATGCGTTAAAAACAGGGGTTTAAGCCGCCAGACAACTTATACCCCTATTCTGGAAGACCACTACTACCCCTCCTGTCTTTCTGGGTATCGGTGGTCAACGACATTATGTGCATGGAAGAGATAATAGCTTTGGACCATGATACCTTCGACAAATTAAACATTTTCTGGCTCACTTGGATAGAATACTCTACCTCTGATTCCCTGAAAGCCTTGTTGACACCCCATGGCTAAACTCAACGCACCTTATGACCCTGATTTCCCGATTTGTTGCATCAGGATCTGCTCACCCCTCTCTACTCTCCCTTTTCCTCCTGATATATCTACACATCTTCCCCTTCCCAACTTCCAATCCCCTTCCCCTCTCCCTATTCTTCCCCCCACCCCCAATTCTGTGTCTTCCTGACTAGAACCTAGATGTTCTCATCCCCATACTTCATAGTTCATCTCGCCCTACACTGAAGGCTAAGCCGATACCCTTTGGATAATGATTATACCCTAGACATGTGCAATTCGTTTCGTTTTTTTTTTTCGTTTTTTGTTTTTTTTTCGTTATATTCGTTCATTCGTTATCGTACGAATGAACGAACGATTCACTAAAAATTTTAACGAATAACGAATCATTCGAATCGAACGAATACGAAAAACAACGAAAATCCAAAATAACCAAATTAGAAACAACGAATCTACGAAAGAAGAAAATCCGAAAAACGAAAACAGGAACAACGAAAATCAAAATGAACGAAAAAATTCGTACATTCGTAACTTTTTTTTTTTGTTGAATTGGTAATTTTCCGTGTCCCTTACAATGGCGCTGCTTAACGTGCCTCGAATGGATTGAACGAAAAAATTCATACATTCGTAAATTTTTTTTTTTCGATTCAGAATTTTCCGTGTCACTTACAATGGCGCTGCTTAACGTGCTTCGAATGGATTGAACGAAAAAATTTGTACATTCGTAACTTTTTTTTTTTTCGATTCGTAATTTTCCATGTCTCTTACAATGGCGCTGCTTAACGTGCTTCGAATGGATTGAACGAAAAAATTCGTACATTCGTAACTTTTTTTTGCGATTCGTAATTTTCCATGTCTTTTACAATGGCGCTGCTTAACGTGCTTCAAATGGATTGAACGAAAAAATTTGTACATTCATAACTTTTTTTTCGATTCGTGTCTCTTAAATTGTAATAATAATATACACATTACATAAAATTATGAATTATGCTCCGATTACGAATCTACGAAAACAATGTTACGAAAGTACGAATAAATCAATCTAACGAAAATAGGAATGCGTCCGAATTTCGAATAAACGAAAATTAAACTAACGGAAAAAATGAATCAACGAAAAAATAACTCTTACGAAAATACGAATCGTTACGAATACAAACACCGACGCCTTACGAAATTACGAATCGTTACGAATCAACGGAAACGAACAGAAACGAAACGAAAATAAACAAATTTTTCTATTGTGCACATGTCTAATGGCATCACCAAATCTCACCTCAAATCTCCTGTGGCAGCATTGCCTTAGATGAGCTCATACTGCCGATGTTTAGCTATGAGGCTGAAGTCACAGGTGTGCTTAAGCACCATAATATACCAGGACAAACAAATGGCCCCGGCCTTCACCTAAAACTGGCCTTTGTAGCAAGGAGCCCATGGAAGGACAACGCATGCAATACAAAACCAAAGAACTTACCGACCATCCTGCTAACCAACCAAATTGTCCTGTCTAACAGTATGCATTAAAAACAGGGGTTTAGTTTGCACACATTTGCACATACATGCGTAAGCCACAGAGCCCTATCAAGGCACCCCAGTATCTGTAGTCCTAACTCTAAATTTTGAGAGCCTCCACAGTAGCAGCACATGCATTATAATGGACAAGCAGAGGGCAGGTGAGCCTGGAGGGAGCCCACACCTCCTTAAAGGCACAGCACCATGCAGCAAAGGTCCCCTCACCAATATTTCAACAGTAAAAACAAATGGCCCCTGCCCTCACCTATAACTGGCCTGTGCAGCAAGGGCCACATGGAAGGGCAACACATGCAATACAAAACCAACAAAATTCCCAGCTTAACATACCGACCAGCCTGCAACCAACCAAATTGTCCTGTATGCGTTAAAAACAGGGGTTTCGTTTGCACACATTTGCCTATCCATTATAATGTATGTGCTTCCCCTGTGGAGGCTCTCAAAATCTAGAGTTAGGACTACAGATATTGGGGTGCCTTGATGGGGCTCTGTGGCTTAAGCATGTATTTGCAAATGTGTGCAAACTTAACCCCTGTTTTTAACGCATACTGTTGGACAGATCAATTTGGTTGGTTAGCAAGCTGTTCAGTAAGTTGAGCTGGGCATTTCTTTAGTTTTGTATACCATAATATACCAGGAAATACACTGTTAACTGGGAGGAATTCAGTACAAAATGTTAGATTTTACTGGGTATTGCTTATGCCGCGTACACACGACCAGAATTTCGGCCAGCAAAAGACAGATGAGAGCTTTTTGTCGGAAAATGCAACCGTGTGTAGGCTCCATCGGACTTTTGCTGGCCGAATTTCCGCCAGTAAAATTTTTAGAGCATGTTCTCAATTTTTCCGAAGGAAAAAGTTTCTATCGGAAATTCCGAACGTCTGTAGCAATTTCCGAGGTGCTAAATTCCTACGCATGCTCGGAAACAATTTGACGCATGCTCGGAAGCATTGAACTTAATTTTCGCGGCTTGTCGTAGTGTTGTACGTCACCATGTTCTTTACGGTCGGAATTTGGTGTGACCGTGTGTAGGCAACACAAGCTTGAGCGGAATTCCATCGGAATTCTGTTGGAAAAACCATCCAAGACTTTTCCGACGAGAATTCCGATCACGTGTACGTGGCATTAGGCACAATCAACAATTATAAATCTTCTCTATAACATATCAAACCTTCACTTTTTAAGTTCAGTTCAACCTTAAGTGGGTTCTCACTAATACCAACCACACTCCGGATATGCACCTTGACCATGAATCTTCCATGTATTTGGAAATGTATGCAAATAGTAACATCTGTTTTAGTGATATATACTGCTAATTAGGCCACGATCACTGTGAGTGAGGGTCACTTTGATTTATGGCACCACTGCACCATATCACGCTTTTGGGCCGGGCCTTTTGGCTGGGACCAGAGGAATTTTTTATTCCTTGCCGGAGGGCCTGGTCTTTGTTTCACACAATGACCACTTCTTTCACTCTCCTCTCCACTATCCCTTCCCCCACTTTATTTAATTTATTCCTTTGTGTGTCACTTTTTGTACTTTTATGTTTTGTACACTTGTTTTTGCACGGTTGATGAGTAGGGTCACAGGTCCCAGGGCCTGTCCTGAAAGTCTGGGGAGGGGGTGGACATGGCCTTCTGGCTTAGTTCGCCCTCTCTCATAGGGTTGGGGTCTCCCTTCAGGGGAGCCTCACCTAGTATTTGGGTGGGTCTGTTTTGGCAGACCTTCCAGAGAACGGGGTCCGCCTGGTTTCGGCCAGATGGACCAGATTTTATGTGTCCTTGTCCCTGTCTGGAGCCTAACGCCCCGGGGGATTCAGGACTAGGTCCTCTGATTTTAGAGGACTTGTGTACCGGTTGCACTTTTTTGGGTCACCTCTTTATGTTGTGCACATTTTTTATGCACCGGGTGAGTTTTTGAGTGTGTTTTGCACGCCACAGGCTTTCAATAATAAAAAAAAATACTGCTAATTAGGCCACAAATAGTTTGATACTAAGCCCATACACAAATAATTGTTTATTTTGTACTCTAGCTAAAAGTCTGTGAAGTAAACTGACAATAATTTGCCATTTAGATTGTATTTTTACCAGCCTAAAGACTCTGTGGGGGGGGGGGTTATTTACGAAAGGCAAATACACTTTGCACTTGAAAGTGCACTGAAAGTGCAGTCGCTGTAGATCCAAGGGGGACATGCAAGGAAAATCATGCAGATAAAATCAGCAGAGATTCCCCTTATTTCAGATCTTCCCCTCAGATCTACAGCGACTGCACTTCCGAGTGCACTTGTAGTGCAAAGTGGATTTGCCTTTCGTAAATAACCCCCCATGTCTGTAACTTACAAAACATTACCTCTTTTTAGAACACACATGCAAAACCGTGACCAATTTTATGAAGCAAACATAAAGTCAAAGGCCAACAGGGAATTTAAAGTATTTGAAACTTTCTAATGACTACGGGCCTTTCATATAAGTGAGGTGCAGCTTAAGGGATTCTACATGCAGCCATGGCTACCTTTGTGCAAGGAATTTCTGCATAGCAGCAGTGGTCATGAAATGTTTTCTAGAAGAGTGCAACTTCAAAAATTCCTCCCTTTGCTGGCCTGAGACAATATACCACTTCTTCATTGTGTATGTGTTTTGATTGAACATTTGTCTCATCTTCAGTGCAAAGTATGGTGCAGAATTGTGGCATATATTTTGGTAAATGAAAGCTTGATTTGCAATAGACCCCAAGGAAAAACAAAATAATAAAGATCTACTTGACTATGGTATAGAATAGTTAGTGTTGTAAGGTGGGGGTCTTACCTGCTTGAAGGTTGATGGTCAGATTATGGTAGGGACTGGAACGAGAGGGATAAGAACTGCGGGCTGTTAGGAGATTGTTCCAGAAAGATTGATGTCGAGAAAAGTTGGACCCCGTTGTAAAGTCGCACACATATTATTGGGCGGCAGTATAGTCATCATAGCATTTTCATGGGTTAAGGGGTCTTTGGAGGTCTGTGGAAGAAGTGGGTTTTCTACGAAGCAGGACCCTTCTGGCCGTATGGACCTTTCTTTTGGCTGGTTGTTGATACCTCTAACAGGGTCTCAACCCCTTGAAGAAAGTAATAAATTCTCCATTTTAAACTGTCCTTGAGTCAGCAGAGAGCAGCTGGGGAAAGGTGTGGATTTTAGTCAAGCCATTGGGCTAGTGAAAATCCACAGATCTCTTCCTGCTATCACTTGTCACCGGTTGTTACTGAATTTATGGTGGTTTGATTGCTTACAGTTATTTATGAAATTGTTAATTTTCCATAAATCAGCTCTGCAGCTGATCTGCTACATTGCATGGGTCCAGGAGGTGGCTGGTGCTGTGTCTTCTCACAAGCTGCCCCTTGTTACAAAGAGCTGTAATACTTACAAAAGAGATTGCGTGAGTGTTGCTAAGCCGAACTGACCTAACTAATAATTTGTTTGCCGCTTCAGTTGACCCCTGGTCAGACCTGTCTACTCTCTTGATTTTTGTTTGCTGAAACCCCTGCCTGGACTTGACTCTTTTCTTGGCAATCCCCTAGTGTAAAGTCTCCACACTGTAGCCTTCCTGTCCTTGCTCACCCCTTGGTGCGGTTATCCTGAGGGGCACAACCTGGTACCAGCCTACATCACAGAGCTTTGGGGGCCATCAGGACTCCTGGTTCTTCTACACCAGGGATCCTCAAACTACGGCCCTCCAGCTGTTGCAGAACTACACATCCCATGAGGCATTGCAAAATTCTGACATTCACAGACATGACTAGGCATGATGGGAATTGTAGTTCCTGAACAACTGGAGGGCCATAGTTTGAAGACCCCTGTTCTACACCAAGGGTCTCCAAACAAAGGGCCGGTTTACTGTCCTTCAGATTTTAGGGGGGCTCTAAAACACTGTGGCCATTGGGCCATTGTGGCTATTGGGAGTAGAAAAGGTTCCCAAAATCATGCCCCATTGTTTGTCTCAGTGGGAGTAATTGTGCCCCACCATATGTGTCACTGGGAGAAATTGTGCCCCATCCTTAGTGCTCCATTGTTGGAATCACTTGGAGGAATTGTGCCCATCATTGGTGTCATTGGGCCCCATTATTAGTGTCATTGGGAGAAATTGTGCCCTATTGTTGGTATCATTGGGGGGAATAGTGCCCCATCATTGGTTTCATTGTGGGTTTTGTCCCCTATCATTGGTGTCATTGGACCCTATTATTGGTGTCATTGGAAGAAATTATTCCCCATCACTGGTGTTATTGGGGGAATTGTGCCCATCATTGGTGTCATTGGGCCCATTATTGGTGTCATTGGGAGAAATTGGGCCCCATCCTTGGTATCATTGGGGGAATAGTGCCCCGTCTTTGGTGTAATTGGGAGGAATTGTGGCCCTTCATTGGTGTGAGTGTGGGGGGGGGGGGGGATTATGTCCCATTGTTTGGTATCAGTGGATGAAATAGCGCCCGAGGGCCACATAAAAGCATGCAAAGGGCCGCATCTGGCCACAGTTTGGAGACACCTGTTCTACACCATCAGGAATTCTGGTGAAGACTCAGTGCCATGGGTGAGTTGTAATAACATATGTGTTGGGAATAATGGGTTTCTTTATACAATTTAAAACTCATGTCACATTCTCAGTCTTTATTGGTTTTTCCTCTATCCCCAGTTCAGATCATCATACCTTATATAATCAATGCAAATATTTGCAAATTCTCATATCACATCAATCTTCTTTTTTTTTTTTTTAAGAAAAAAGATGATAGATAGCAAAAAAAAACGACAGCTGTATCAGTTGAAACTGGTTTTGTTTCATATTCAGCCAACCAACCCCCAGGCCTTTACTACAACAAGTGACGTTCTGAAAAATACCTTAAGAACAGGTTCACTCCTTGAAGCCAAAATTTGTCACTGACTGTTACTTAAAAACTTCATAAGGAAACTTACTTCATAAAAGACTGCGCTTCTTGTACCATACAAATATTCATCAGCCAAGCAGAAAGTCAACCAAGCAGAAAATCAACCAAGCAGAAAGTCAACCAAGCAGAAAGTCAACCATACTTCCTGTTATTTAGGGATTAAATGCATTTTTTGGTGACTTTTGTTGAATCGAACAAGGATTCATGTCCTGTATTTTCGATATCTAGGTTTATGAAACACAGTTTGGATGTTGTCCTGGGACTGTCAACTTTTTGATTTCGGCTGGAGTAATTTCATCAGGGGTAAGTTTCCATATTTTGGTTAACATAATTCATTTGTTTGGAAAAACTAACTTTTAGATGGGCATAGTCTTCAGTCAGGGTTGGTTCATCTACCTCAGCTATAACCTTGGCAAGCCATAGATCATTCCAATGCATCTATGATCCTTCACCCTACTTCTTAGAAGAGTAGGGATTGGGGTCTTGAAAAACTTCCTGTAGATAATAAATACCTCCACCTGCCCAGCGTTTGCAAGGAAAGCTTGACACTGTCTTAATTTTTGTACCTACTGTATTTATGGACAGATATTGTAAAGATTGGTTAAGGGGAATCTGCACTTACACCAACCAAGGTGTTATATGTTGGGCTAATGGCCCTGAGTTAAAATACTTTCCCATTCAGACCTCAGTCAGAGTGGGACCCAAAGTCAGTGACACATGGTGGATGCTCTATAGCAAAGGTCTCCAAACTTTTTAAACAAATGGCCAGATTACTGTTTGGTTATAAGTGAGAGTAAGAAATTTACAGAGCACCAGTGGTCAGTAGAAGGAGGAATAGTGTCCTATCATTGGTGTTGGTGGGAGGAATAGTGCCCCATTGTTGGTATTGGTAACAGTAGGGTTACACCGATACTGATACTGATACCAGTATTGGTATCAGTGCTGATACTAAGCATTTGCCCTAGCTTACTCCCTACTTTCCCCCCATCCAGCCCTCACCCCCTACTCCCCACCCTGCCCTCACTTATCCCCCTACTCCCCCCACCCTGCCCTCACTTACCTCCCTAACCCCCCACCCTGCCTCTCATTTACCCCTCTACTCCCCCATCCTGTCCTCACCCCCCCTACTCCCCCCACCCTGTCCTCACTTACCCCTCTACCCCCCCCACCCTCCTCACTACCCCTCCCCCCCACCCTCCCACCCTCACCCCCTCACTCCCCCCCCCCACCCTGTCCTCACTTACCCCCTACTCCACTCCATCCCGCCCTCACTTACCCCTCTACTCCCCCCACCCTGTCCTCACTTACCCCCTACTCCCCCCATCCTGCCCTCACTTACCCCTCTACTCCCCCCCACCCTGTCCTCACTTACCCCCCTACCCCCCCCCCCCACCCTGCCCTCACTTACCCCTCTACTCCCCCCCACCCTGTCCTCACTTACCACCTACCCCCCCCCCCCATCCTGCCCTCACTTACCCCTCTACTCCCCCCCACCCTGTCCTCACTTACCCCTCTACTCACCCCCCCACCCTGTCCTCACTTACCCCCTACTCCCTAATTAGGTAGGTTTTACTGAAGCTGGCAACCCTGATGGGGCCCCCTAGTGGCCTGGGGCACTCGGGCAGTGCCCGAGTGGCCGAATGGTCAGTCCGCCCATGTCCCCAGGAGTGATGAGCTCAGGACCTTACCTTCTTCTGTCCTCTTTCTTTTTTTTTTTTTTTTTTGTCTCTCTCTATTGTTCTCTGGATGTTTTACAAGGGAATTAAGCTGTGAGTCGGACTTCATCCCTGGGCCCTGTTCTGTTTCAAGTGGTTCCTTTGGGATTGGGTTCAATTGATACTGTTCATAAAGCTAAACTGTTCATCATATCGTTTGTGCAAAATACTGTAATCGCCACTTGAAGATGCCTTGCTGATACAACTAATGAGCCCCTTTAAACCTATGTTTTTATTGTATACTGGTGTGTTGTTGGCCTTATATGATGTCCTTAGTTATTTATTTTCTAACTAAAACATTAATGTCTTCCATGGTATGGTCTGCTTGTGAAACACGAAGCCCCCCAGGTGTGCAGTAATCATCTTCCTTATGTTCTTTAACCACTTCAGCCCCGGACCAATTTGTAGCCAAAGGACCAGGCCCCTTTTTGCGATTCGGCACTGCGTCGCTTTAACTGACAATTGCGCGGTCGTGCGACGTGGCTCCCAAACAAAATTGGCGTCCTTTTTTTCCCACAAATAGAACTTTCTTTTGGTGGTATTTGATCGCCCCTGCGGTTTCTATTTTTTGCGCTATAAACAAAAACAGAGCGACAACTTTTTACTATAATAAATATCCCCAAAAAATATATAAAAAAAATTTTTTTCCTCAGTTTAGGCCGATACGTATTCTTCTACATATTTTTGGTAAAAAAAAACGCAATTAGCGATTATTGATTGGTTTGCGCAAAAGTTATAGCGTTTACAAAATAGGTGATAGTTTTATAGCATTTTTATTAATATATTTTTTTTTACTAGTAATGGCAGCGATCAGCGATTTTTTATTGTGACTGCGACATTATGGCGGACACATCAGACATTTTTGACACATTTTTGGGACCATTGTCATTTATACAGAAATCAGTGCTATTTAAATGCACTGATTCCTATGTAAATGACAGTGGCAGTGAAGGAGTTAACCACTAGGGGGCGGGGAGGAGTTAGTGTGACGTGTTGTGTTTTTTTTTACATTAGGGGGCGTGGCTGACGTCTGACATCACTGATCGGCGTTCCGGAGGACAGGGAACAGCCGATCAGTGACAGGCAGTGTAGGAAGCGCGGGGAGAGGTTTGTTTACACAGACCTCTCCCCGTTTTTCAGCTCTGTGACCCGATCGAGCGACACCAGCGGCGATTGGGTCCGCTGGTCCCGCGCCCGTGGTCACGGAGCTCCCAACCGGGTCACGAGCACGCCGCTTCCGGCACGCGCGTGACCCTACGGCTAGGCAATTAAAGGGGACGTATATATACGTGTTGTGCCTAGCCGTGCCATTCTGCCAACGTATATGTGCAGGAGGCGGTCGGGAAGCGGTTAATGGTGTCTCTGTGTAAGTTCATTCTTTTTTTCTTTTTTTTTTTCTGTCCTGTTTTGCCAATGTGAGATCCATGGTTGCATTTTTTGCCTTGGATGAGGTACACCACATCACTGACGGCACAGCTGTATGAGCCTGTAATACTGAAGGTCCCTTTTGTGTGTGCGTGTGACACTTTTTAATGGATTGGTTTGGTTGCACAGTTTGCAATGTTTTTTTTGTTGCAAGGCTTTTGTTCTTTTATTTGCAACTTTATAATCAAAATTAAGTTTTCTGCTGATTCATTTAATGCCTAAAGTTGGGCAATTGCCTGAAAGCCAACTGTGGGGGATGTTGGAATATTTTTTTTCAGTGTTATGATGGGTTGCAGCTCTTTGGTTATCTTTCTTATATCTTCTAGTGCTGGATATGGTTACAAGAGGTATATGGTTATTTGTTTTTTTTCTCCTTGTATTGGAGAGGATATTCTCTTTGGGGTTTTAGAGGCCCCCCCCCCCCCCCAAAAAAAAAAGCCAGCAGCTACACATACTGCAGCTGCTGGCTCTTACTAATAGGACACTCACCTGTCCTGGAGTCCAGCGATGTCGGAAACATCAGCTGACGGGTGCATGCCGCCTACATTGCGGTTAAGGGAACCTGGCAGTGTCACGCCAGGGAACCTTATTGCGCATGCGCGAGGCCCCGCTCCTCTCTCCTACTGGCCCCGCGACAGGGAGCCCCGCTGTGACGTCATGGGCCATGGCTCGGACTCCCAAAAGTGGGAACAGGGTACCTGTCAAAGAGAGGTATCCGGTCCCCCCCTCCCCCTCGAAAGGTGCCAATTGTGGCACTGGAGGGGGAGAGGAGACAAATGAGCGGAAGTTCCACTTTTGGGTGTAACTCTACTTTAGAGCCGTGTTTATGTTTGTATTGGTTGTTCTGTTCCTTCTGTAACCTTGCTTAGTATTCTGAGAAGTTTATTTCTGTCCCCTAAGTCCGTGCACATTCGGTGGTATCTGGTGGTTTGGCTGTGTATGATGGCCCGTTTAGTGTGTTGAGGGGTGGATGCTGGGGCTGTGGAGATAGTTACATCTGTCAGTGGGTTTCCTGTATATTGAGGCCTGCAACTTGTCATCTCTGATGTTTACTGTGCTGTCTAGGAAGTTGACATGTGTGCTTGAACAGTTTATTTTTTAGTTTGATTGATGGGTGAAACGCGTTGATCAATGCGTATATATATTTTTTTCTGCTCCTTCTGTCCACAATGAAACAATCATTAATTTGCTGTTCAGGAATTTGTCCTCCAGGTCAGCTATAAATAAGTCAGCATATTCGGGTGCCAATTGAACTCCCACAACAGTACGCATACACTGAAGATACTGTAGGTGTCATTATTGGAAATTAGGTAAGTGTATGTAAGAATGAATTCAGCGGCGATCTGAGGTTCAATCTGATACACCGCAGCTCCGATCGTGGTATGGAGCCTCTGACGGAGGCTTCTTACCACGTGATCAGCTGTGGCTAATTACAGCTGATCATCGCATGAAACCAGGAAGTGCCAGTAAACAGCTTTTCTCAGTTCACGCTGACAGGGAGAGGTGAGGGGGGTCTGCGCTGATAATCAGTACATTGATTATCAGTGCAGCCCCATAGTACAAATCCACCCCCTGCTGAAACCCATCTCCTTTCAGCACACATCCTTGCACCCCACCCCCCAAATCCCCTGAACACAAATGTCCCTCCCCCAAAAAAGTAACCCCTCCTTGCAAAAATCCTCTACCCTCAAATTTCCCCTCCTAGCATTAATCCCCCCCAAACAAGAATCTCCCCTCCTAGCACAATTCTCCTCCCCCTTCACCATATCACCTCTTCTAGCACAACCTTCCCCCCAAATTTCCACAAATCCCCCCCAGCACAAACTCTCTTCCCCCAATGCCCCCTCCCAACACCAATTCCCATAAATTACCACTCCTGCTAAAATCTCCCCTTCCAGCACAAATGTTTGCCCTCACCCCCAGATCCCCTGAACTCAAATGCCCCTCCCCCAAAAAAGTTACCCCCTCTTAGCAAAAATTCTCTACCCTCAAATTTCCTCTCCTAGCACTAATCCCCCCAAACAAGAATCTTCCCTCCTAGCAAAATTCTCCTCCCCCTTCACCATATCACCTCTTCTAGCACAACCCCCCCCCCCCCCCCCAAATTTCCCCCCCAGCACAAACCCTCTTTCCCCCAAATCCCCCCCCCTGAACACCAATTCCCCGAAATCACCACTCCTAGCACTTCTTACCCCCTGCTGCCTCTGCCCCCACCAAATTGCCCCTCCTAGCACAAATGCCCTCCCCCTCAATCTCCTCGCAGCTCCCCCCCACCTCACATGAATCTACAGTACCAAGGGCAAGCATCCCTCTTGTCCACCCCTTGTCCCAGCCCTGAGTTTAGGTGTTGTTTCAGGCAACCACCCAACCTCAGACAAAAATCAATCAGTAGGTAACTTCATTGTGATTACCAAGGTGCAAATAAAGTATCCAAGCCTTGCAACACAAAATGCTGCAAACTATGGCCATGGTCAGAAATGCTGGGGGGTGCTTTTCAAAGTGATTTCTCAGCCAAATAAAGCATGGAGGCATGGATGGGTTGGATAAATTAACTAAAGCATTGTTCCGCCTGGGGAAATACTGTAGCAGATGGCTTTTAATATATGGACACTTACCATCCATATCCATGTTTATCCAGTTGGCCACAATCCATACCAATCTCTGATATGTAATCTCTAAGGTAAAAAAAACACAAAGCAAAAATGTCTTGGTATGCTGACCCCTTAAGAGTTCCCTTCATCGGAACTAAGGGGCCAAGCCCAACCCCTGAAAAACAACCCCCACACCATAATCCCCCTCTCCACCAAATGATTTGGACCAATGCACAAAGCAAGGTCCATAGAGACATGGATGAGCGAGTTTGGGGTGGAGGAACTTGACTGGCCTGCACAGAGTCCTGACCTCAACCTGATAGAACACCTTTGGGATAAATTAGAGCAGAGACTGTAAGCCAGGCCTTCTCGTACAACATCAGTGCCTGACCTCACAAATTTGCTCCTGGAAGAATGGTCAAACATTCCCATAGACACACTCTTATGCCCCGTACACACGTTCGGATTTTCCAATGGAAAATGTCCTATCGGACCATGTTGTCGGAAATTCCGACCGTGTGTGGGCTCCATCTGACTTTTTCCATCGGAATTTCCGACGGAAAAAGTTTGAGATCCTGCTCTCAAATTTTCCGACAACAAAGTCCTGTCGGACTTTTTCCGATCGTGTGTAGCGAATTCCGACGGCCACGCATGCTCAGATCACATTACAAGGCCAAAGCTATTGGCTACTAGCCTCTACGTAGTCCCGTCGTATGCAACGAACGTCACCACGTTCAGGATGATCGGATTTTCCGACAACTTTGTCCGACCGTGTGTATGCAACACCAGTGTCGGACAAAATCCGGATTTTGTGGTCGGAATTTCTGACCGTGTGCACGGGGCATTAAACCTTGTGGATGGCCTTCCCAGAAGAGTTGAAGCTGTTATAGCTGCAAAGGGTGGGCCAACTCAATATTGAACCCTACGGACTAAGACTGGGATGCCATTAACTGGTTGCCAACCACTGGCTGTCAATTTACAGCCAGGTGGCGCAGCTCTCGTGGCGGGAGGGCGTCATATGACGCCCTCGCCCTTTCGGTCCACCAGGGGGCGGGATGCGCGCGCCCGGTAGCCGCAATGTCCGCCGGGCACCCGCGATTGCCCGGTAACACAGCAGGACCGTGGATCTGTGTATGTAATTACACAGATCCACGGTCCTGTCAGAGGAGAGGCGACCGATGGTGTGTTCTCAGTACAGAGAAACACCGGTCGGTCTCCTCCCCTTGTCAGTCCCCTCCCCCTACAGTTAGAATCACTCCCAGGGAACATATTAACCCCTTGATCACCCCCTAGTGGTTAACCCCTTCCCTGCGAGTCACATTTATACAGTAATCAATGCTTTTTCATAGCACGGATCGCAAAAAAAAAAAGTGTCCGATATGTCCGCCGCAATATCACAGTCACGATAAAAATCGCAGATCAAGATGCAAATTAAGGACTCTGGACGGCCGCACTCCAAGAAAAATTCAAAAGCCTTTATTGGTAAAATATGGAATCACACAAAAATGGGTCACAGCAAAGCAAAGCAAGAAAATAGCTAATGCATTTCACACTACCAAGAGTGCTTACTCATACTCTGCTATGAGTAAGCACTCTTGGTAGTGTGAAATGCATTAGCTATTTTCTTGCTTTGCTGTGACCCATTTTTGTGTGATTCCATATTTTACCAATAAAGGCTTTTGAATTTTTCTTGGAGTGCGGCCGTCCAGAGTCCTTAATTTGCATCTTCATCAGCTTGTGCCGTGCCTGCACCCGGGTTCTCTAACCATAGGAATAGCTGTGGGATTGAGTTCGGGTTGATCATCCTGGAGCGGTGGATCTCTTCATACTACTAAAAATCGCAGATCGCCGCCATTACTAGTAAAAAAATAATAATAATAAAAATGCTATAAATCTATCCCCTATTTTGTAGGCACTATAACTTTTGCGCAAAACCAATCAATATACGCTTATTGCTATTTTTTTACCAAAAATATGTAGAAGAATACGTATCGGCCTAAACTGAGGAAAAAAATAAAAAACTAATTGGATATTTATTATAGCAAAATGTAAAAAATATAGTTTTTGTTCAAACTTATCACTCTTCTTTTGTTTATAGCGCAAAAAATAAAAAACCACAGAGGTGATCAAATACCACCAAAAGAAAGCTCTATTTGTGGGGACAAAATTATAACAATTTCATTAGGGTACAATGTTGTATGACCGCGCAATTGTCATTCAAAGTGTGACAGCGCTGAAAGCTGAAAAATGGCTTGGGCAGGAAGGGGGTGAAAATGCCCTGTATTGAGATGGTTAAAGTTCATGTGTGTGTAAAGGCAGGCGTCCCAATACTTTTTACAATATAGTGTATATACAATGGTGTAATTTTTTTTCAGGGGGAACTTGGTGGAACTCAGTTCCACCACTTCTGTCTCAGACCCTTTGGTGCCTCCTCACCACAATCACTTGTAAACACAAAAGTCTGGTTTCTGTGTTTACAAGTGACAGCTCTGCACTCTGTGTGTCACCCCTATGAACTCTGCACTCTGTATGTAATGCAATGCTCGTGAATATAACCACACCCACTATTTGATGTGATTTGGAGGGTGTGTGTGGGGGAGGGGTTTTGGGGGGTCGTGGTTGAGTTCCAGCACCTATTGTTTGAGAACAAAAGCCATGACTTTATATATTACCGTATTTATCGGCATATAACACTCACTTTTCTATCCTTAAAATCAGGGGAAAATCGTGGGTGCGTGTTATACGCCATTCCCCACCAATCCCCCCACCGATCGTGACCCTTTCGGCCGTTCTCAGCAGCTTTCGGACGCTTTCGGCCGTTCCCGGCAGCTTTTGCCCGTTTTCGGCCTTCCTCGGTGGCTCTCTGTGGCTTTCGGCCGCTCTTGCAGTCCCGCGTGAGCTGCCGAAAGCCGCCGAGAATGGCGAGAGTGGAGAGAGCGGAGAGAGCGGAGAAAAGGTAATGGCAGAAAGTCTGCCGGATCCGGGCTGAATTGCTGACTGTCACGTTTGTTAGGACGATGAAAGGCAGCGCCTAGCTCAATCTGTGTGCGCTGCTGGTAGAGCTGGCTGGGACTTGTAGTTTTGCACACCCAGAAGAGATGGCTGGGACTTGTAGTGTTACAGAGATGGCTGGGACTTGTAGTGATGCAGAGATGGCTGGGACTTGTAGTGTTGCAGAGATGTCTGGGACTTGTAGTGTTACAGAGATGGCTGGGACTTGTAGTGTTGCAGAGATGGCTGGGACTTGTAGTGTTGCAGAGATGGCTGGGACTTGTAGTGTTACAGAGATGGCTGGGACTTGTAGTTTTGCACACCTAGAAGAGATGGCTGGGACTTGTAGTGTTACAGAGATGGCTGGGACTTGTAGTGTTGCAGAGATGGCTGGGACTTGTAGTGTTGCAGAGATGGCTGGGACTTGTAGTGTTGCAGAGATGGCTGGAACATGTAGTGTTGCAGAGGTGGCTGGGACTTGTAGTGTTGCAGAGGTGGCTGGGACTTGTAGTGTTGCAGAGATGGCTGGGACATGTAGTGTTGCAGAGATGGCTGGGACTTGTAGTGTTGCAGAGAAGGCTGCAGATGGACACTGATAAGGCTGCAATGATGGGCATTTAAATGTAAATTATTTTCCTTAAACTTCCCTCCTAAACTTGGGGTGCATGTTATATGCCGGCGCGTGTTATACGCCGATAAATACGGTATATGCTGTATATACTATATATATATATATACTTTGTATCTGTTTGTTTAGTTTACAGTTATTTTAATTCAATGCCTGACTTTTCTTCTGTTGTTTTGTTTTACTGAACAGATCCATACCAACCTGGACCTTCGAGGTCCACATCCAGACATGTGATTCTCTTCAGAAAGACCCTCTATGACCACTTTGACAGAAGTTCTGGGAATATCCCTAACTGCAGAAAAAAGGATCAGAGAATTGACATTGTACTGCACACAGCTGAAAAAGCAAGACAATCCAATATAGAGGGAGATATTGTACGGGAGTTGTGTCTTTTATTTTCAGTTCGGTTAGAATATACAATTCTAATTCTTTCCTGCCCTTTAAAAATGTTTTAATTGTCTAAAAAACAACTTAAACATTTTAAAAGGCAAATAAAGTTTGAATGAGGGTGGGGGGTTCTTCGTTATTCCAAATAAAATTATTTTTAAAACAGTTGTCTTTGTTTTATTTCGATCAGGCAAAGGGGTTAGATTTCCATTCCATTGTGTCCCCCCCCCCCCCCCCCCCCAGGGGCAAAGGGACCTCTTGGGGAGGTCCCTTTCCCAACATGTAGAAGTCATCGTTTCTACTACATAGCCAGCAGCTAAATAGGTAAACAAACTCCCGGCTTGTTTACATGCCGGTGCTCCCAATGCCGTGACAGTAATGGCAAGGGGTTAAAAAAGGGTGAAAGGTGTTTCTAAAACGGGTGTCTATGGTAGAGTTGCCACCTCATCCCTTTAAACCCGAACACAAATTAATTACACAGGTTCAGAGGCTAATTTAATGCAGATAAGGCACCAAGTGAGTTTAATTGCCACCTTAATCAGCCCCAGAACCTGTGTAATTCGTATGTGTTCGGTTTTAAAGGGATGAGGTGGCAACCCTATGGTGTTTTTAACTTATATTTTCATCAAGCAAAGGGTTCAAATGTCCCTTCAGCTGTTCACCAGGGGCACACGGACCTCTACTTCCACCCAATGCCCTCACCTCCTCTTAAAGTACACGAGAACCAGAAGAGGTCGTTTCTCATCTGGGTTTGTTTTTTTGAGAGGGGGGTCCCATTTTCGATCACCCTTCCACCCAGCCCATATGTCTTCTGAGCAAGGCAGCCATTGTTTTGTAAAATTACACTATTAAAAAAGTATTATAATTAAAAAAAAAAAAATACTAAAAAAACCTAAGCAGGAAAAAAAAATATCGTTGATTAACACGGAACCTCCAGGATAGCAAATACTTAAAAGGATACTACCCTCTTTATACTACACTTTTTCTTTATATAAAATTCCCATCACTCTATCTACTCTAAATTCTAAACAGGCAGACAGCGGTAATTCCGGGATCAGAAGCGAGCAAAGACCGTAAGTCATACAATCTTCTGTCTCTGTTCTCTCTCTTCTATCTATCTCTCTGCCCAAAATTTGTGTTCTCGGAACTGTCCTTTTTTATAGCCTAAAGATGGTATTAATATATTTTTTTACCAAAACCCTCTCAATCAGGAAAAATCACCCTTAATGCAACTGGAACAACCAATGTCACCTTATCTTGGGACGAACCAACTAATGAGACGGATGTGATATATGAAGTGAATTATTGGAATACTTCTTCCACTTTTACTGTACAAAGTAAGAAGGCCATCGTCACCCTTCAGAACCTGACAACTGGGACGAAATACAGCGTTGATGTAGTGAGAGTTGGAGCCGGAGGTTCTAATAATGGACATTTTGTTGGATCCGTGTTTACAAGTAAGTTCTACATTCATAAGTTTAAAGCTGAATTTCAATTCTCTGCCCCCCCACTGCAAAGCCCCACCGCCAGTTCAAAAATCACATCATACACATCTTCTTTACTGCAGTCCTCAGGCAAGTCCGATGACAGCATGGGTCCTTCCTCTTCTTTCTTAGTGGCATGGCAATTTTGTTAAATTTTGTTTGGGAGCAATGCCGCATGACCACGCAATTGTCAGTTAAAGCGACGCAGTGCTGAATTGCAAAAAGTGCTCTGGTCTTTGGCCAGTCAAATGGTCCGGGGCTGAAGCGGTTAACCACTTAAGGACCGCCTCCTGCACATTTACGTCGGCAGAATGGCACGGCTGGGCACATCAACGTACAGGTACGTGGCTCTTTAGGGGCCCAGCCATGGGTCGCGTGCGCGCCGTGGGTCGCGCGTGCGCCGCCATGACCGTGGCCGCGGGACCCGCAGACCCGATCGCCGCTGGTGCCCCGCGATCGGGTCACAGAGCTGAAGAACGGGGAGAGGTCTGTGTAAACAAACCTTTCCCCGTGCTTCCTAGTGAGACTGTCACTGATTGTCTGTTCCCTGTCATCGGGAAAGCCGATCAGTGATGTCACATGCCAAGCCACGCCCCCCATACAGTAAAAAAAACACACACGTCACACTTAACCCCTCCCCCTAGTGGTTAACCAATTCACTGCCAGTGTCATTTACACAGGAATCAGTGCATTTAAATAGCACTGATTGCTGTATAAATGACAATGGTCCCACAAATGTGTCAAAAAATGTCCGATGTGTCCGCCATAATGTCGCAGACTAGTAAAAAAAAAAATTAATAAAAAATGCTATAAAACTATCCCCTATTTTGTAAACGCTATAACTTTTGCGCAAACCAATCAATAATTGCTAATTTTTACCATAAATATGTAGAATACGTATCGGCCTAAACTGAGGGAAAAAAAAAATTTAATATATATTTTTGGGGATATTTATTATAGCAAAAAGTAAAAAATATAGCATTTTTTTCAAAATTGTCGCTCTATTTTTGTTTATAGCGCAAAAAATAAAAAACGCAGAGGTGATCAAATACCACCAAAAGAAAGCTCTATTTGTGGAAAAAAAAAAGGACGCCAATTTTGTTTGGGAGCCACGTCGCAAAACCGCGCAATTGTCAGTTAAAGCGACGCAGTGCCGAATCGCAAAAAGGGGCCTGGTCCTTTGGCTGCAAATTGGTCCGGGGCTTAAGCGCTTAAAGTGGATCTTCAGATTCACAGAATCATTCAGATTAAAGTTCTCTCCTCTCCATCCCTTCTCCCCTCCTCTGCACAAATAGGGCATTTATTTTTATTTATTCACTTTAGTAAAAAAATAAAAATTCTGGTTCTCCCTCCCATGCACGTCACTTGCCTATGCTTGTAGTGCCTCTAGGATCTGGGAGGAATAGTCCTTCACTGACAGAGGAAGAGGGGGGTGGGACTAGCGGCTAAACCCAGAGGAGAAGGCAGCCTCTTGGTGATGTCACAGAAGAAATGGAGGGCAAGGACCTAAATGGTGGCGGGAGAGAAGAGGATTCTGCAGGACGACACTGGATCCGCTGGGCGGGTGAGTATCTTAAAGTGTTACTAAACCCACAACAGTAAAACCAATCTGTATATGCAGTAAAGCATGCTTGCTATACTCACTGTGGAACCTAAGGGGTTAATCGTTAGCATTGTGCAAAAAGTCTGTTTGACTCTTCTCTGATCCTCCCCTTCTTCCACTGTCCACAAACCTTCTCCTGATAGAACAGAGCCTTGGGAGCACTCTGCACATGCTCAGTTTGGTGTGTATTGCTAGAGAGTTTTTTTCTTGGGAGGGTGCATGTGATCAGCACAGGGCCAATCAGCACTGTCCAGACAGAAGGTCAAGGGGTCCTGCAGCCTCATAGGACAGTCAGAGGAGAGCAAAAACTCTTACTACAAGCTTTAACCAGACACTGACAGAAGTCATAAGACTGCTATACAGTGGGACCTTGGTTTACGAGCAACGCGGTTAACGATCATTTTGAAAGACCAGCAACTTTTTTTAATTCTGACTCGGTTTGCGAGTGTTGCCTCGCAAAACAAGCAGAATTCAAGCTAATGGGGTGGGCAGTACCGCATTTGGCCAGAGGTGCGGGGGCGCCGATGACACACAGAGCGGTTTGGAGCCGTTTTGGAAATAGTCTGAATCACTCGGAAATACTTGGAAACACTGGGAAATACTCCGTTCCCGAGTGTTTCCGAGCCTTTCTGAGGCTTTCCGAGTTCAGCCGAGCTCTCCCCGAGTATTTACGAGGCTCTCCGGTGCCCCCCACCTCTGGCCACATGTGGTATTGCATGTAATAGAAGTCAATGCAGAACGAATTATCTTTATTTTCATTGACTTCTATGGGGAAACTCGCTTTGATATGCAAGTGCTTTGGATTACAAGCATTCTCCTGGAATGGATTATGCTCGTAATCCAAGGTTCCACTGTATTTAGCAGTTTAGATTTACTAAAATAATTGCATTTCCATGTTCTGTGTACTGTGGGAGACCAGATATAGTGACTGCAGGCTCCTGGGTTTTGTAACGCTTTAAACTATGACGGAGCCACAACCCGGTAAGCCGGGGTTAATAAAAAATGGAGAGAGAGGTAAAGATCTGTTTTAGGTAGTTAGAGGTGGCCAAAAAGTAAGGTTATTAGAAAGAGTATCATAGTGGCAACCAGTGTTAATTTAGTCGACTAAAACGTCTAAAACATTTTAGTCGACTAAAATACGACTAAAACAATTGAGATGACTAAAATACGACTAAAACTAAAACAATTGAGATGACTAAAATACAACTAAAACTAAAACAATTGAGATGACTAAAATACGACTAATGCCCCGTACACACGGTTGGAAATTCCGACGGAAAATGTCCGATCGGACAATGTTGTTGGAAAATCCGTCCGTGTGTGGGCTCCATCGGACTTTTTCCATCGGAATTTCCGACGGAAAAAATTTGAGATCCTGCTCTCAAATTTTCCGACAACAAAGTCCGATCGGACTTTTTCAAATCGTGTGTAGAGAATTCCGACAAAGTGCCACGCATGCTCAGATCAAATTACGAGACCAAAGCTATTGGCTACTAGCCTCTACGTAGTCCTGTCGTACACAACGAAATTCACCACGTTCAGAATGATCGGATTTTCCGACAACTTTGTCCGACCGTGTGTATGCAACACCAGTGTCGGACTAAATCCGTCGGAAAAAATCCGACGGATTTTGTGGTTGGAATTTACGACCGTGTGTACGGGGCAAAAAAACTAAAAGCCATTTTAGTCCTAAGACTAAAATGAACACTGGTGGCAACCTACATCCTTCAGTCATAAAACGTTTTCTTGAAACTGGATGTATAGATTTACTGCAACTTACCGTTATTTGTTTAACTGTATGTGAAACATTATAGCAGTATATGAATTAGACATGTGCAATTCGTTTTGTTTTTTTTTTCGTTTTCCGTTAAAATTCGTTATATTCGTTCATTCGTTATCGTACGAATGAACGAACGATTCGCAAAAAATTTTAACGAATTATCGAATCGAACGAATATGAAAATCCGAAATAACCAATTTAGAAACAGCGAAACTACAAAAGAAGAAAATCCGAAAAACGAAAACAGGAACAACGAAAATCAAAATGAACGAAAAAATTCGTACATTCGTAACTTTTTTTTTTTGAATTGGTAATTTTCTGTGTCTCTTACAATGGCGCTGCTTAACGTGCTTCGAATGGATTGAACGAAAAAATTTGTACATTCGTACCTTTTTTTTTTTTTCGATTCGTAATTTTCCGTGTCTCTTACAATGGCGCTGCTTAACGTGCTTCGAATGGATTGAACGAAAAAATTCGTACATTCGTAACTTTTTTTTTTTTTTGCGATTCATAATTTTCCGTGTCTCTTACAATGGCGCTGCTTAACGTGCTTCGAATGGATTGAACGAAAAAATTTGTACATTCGTAACTTTTTTTTTTTCGATTCGTAATTTTCCGTGTCTCTTACAATGTAATAATAGCATACACATTACATAAAATTATGAATTATGCTCCGATTACGAATCTACGAAAACAATGTTACGAAAGTACGAATAAATCAATCTTACGAAAGTACGAATGTAACTAAATCTACGAAAATACGAATGCGTCCGGATTTCGAATAAACGAAAATTAAACTAACGGAAAAACGAATCAACGAAAAATAACTCTTACGAAAATACGAATCGTTACGAATACGAACAGCGACGACTTATGAAATTACGAATCGTTACGAATCAACGGAAACGAACAGAAACAAAACGAAACTAAACTAATTTTTCTATTGTGCACAAGTCTAATATGAATTGCAATGGCAAATCCTAGTAAATTGCTAATCTTGTTATTATGAACACAGATATAGTTATAACTATTCTATACATATATATATATATATATACAATGTTATAATTGCAACATTGGTATTTCTTTGTTTTTAGAACCAATGCCAGTAAAAAGCTTGTGGGGTTCTTTTTCTTCCGCTGACTCCATTTCTCTATTTTGGACCAAACCGGATGGATATCAGAGTACTTACAGCTACAGGGTCCAGACAAATGTCACGTCACCATCTACACTGATCAGTAATATAAAAGTGACCAATGAAACAGCTACAATACCAAACCTGACACCAGGAGAGACCTATTCATTCACCGTATTCACAACAGCTGCTGATGATGTCACAAAATCTGACCCGGTGTCACTGACTACCTCCACATGTAAGTTATGTTCTCACTGTAGAACCTATTTTAGAATGTTATTAATGTTTAGGGCTTTTCTACAGCGGGATCACTGGGGGGGGGGGGGGGGGGGCGCAGTTCCAGGCCCTCCAGCACTGAATGTACACTATATTACCAAAAGTATTGGGACGTCTGCCTTTACACACATTTGAACTTTAATGGCACTTTAAACCGACTTTGGGGCCCCGTGTCTCGATATGTTGTAGTGCTAGTTCCACTGGGTTTGCACACCAAATTTGGGGTTCCTAGCACTAAGTGGCCCCGAGATAGGGGGCCCCAAAGTCGGTTCAGAAAAGGTCATTGGCTTGACTCCAGTATAAGCCAAAGGGGGGCACTTTCAGCACAAAAAAAAATGTGCTGAAAAACTCGGCTTATACTCGAGTATATACGGTATTCTCTATGGAGATGGTTCACATCTCCACTGCAAAACGCCTGAAGCTCAAACAAGTTCTGGAACATTTTTTTTTAGGCAGCGTTTTTCTGCTTTTTACATTGGTGACCTTTTGACCCTCACAAAATCGCAGGAAAAACGCCATAAAAACGCGGCAAAGACGCCGTGAAAAACACGGCAGAAATTGTGCTAAAACGCAGTAAAATCGTGTGACTTTCTGCCTGAAAATGCTATGCTCAGGTGAGAAAGAATGTAGCAAGTGACTAGAAGGCAGATCAGTTTGTCATGACAAATCCATGTTATGTGACACAGAACATTACAAGTGGTGTTAGCCTAATGCCGCGTACACACGACCGGACTTTCCGGCAGAAAAGGTCCGACGGTCTTCCCGATGGACTTTCGACGGAATTCCGACGGACTTACGAATGAACGGACTTGCCCACACATGAACGGACTAATGCCCCGTATACACGGTCGGATTTTCAGACGGAAAATGTCCTATCGGACCATGTTGTCGGAAATTCCGACCGTGTGTAGGCTCCATCGGACTTTTTCCTTCGGAGTTTCAGACGGAAAAAGTTTTATCTCCTGCTCTCAAATTTTCCGACCACAAAGTCCTATCGGACTTTTTCCGATTGTGTGTAGCGAATTCCGACGGACAAAGTGCCACGCATGCTCAGATCACATTACAAGACCAAAGGTATTGGCTACTAGCCTCTACGTAGTCCCGTCGTAGGCAATGAACGTCACCACGTTCAGGATGATCGGATTTTCCGAAAATTTTGTCCGACCGTGTGTATGCAACACCAGTGTCGGACAAAATCCGTCGGAAAAAAAATCCGACGGATTTTGTGGTCGGAATGTCCGACCGTGTGTACGGGGCATTAGTCCGTTCAAAAGTCCATTAGATTTGAACATGATGACGTACGACGGGACTAGAAAAAGAAGTTCAGTAGCCAATAGCTTCCCTTACGTCGTATTTGGTCCGTCGGGCCAGCATACAGACGAACGGTTTTCCCGATAGGGGGTGAGTCCGTTGGACAGATTTGAAACATGTTCTATTTCTAGGTCAGTCGGAATTTTTTAAAGAAAAACGATTGCATTATCCCACACACGATCGTAATGTCCGACGGACTGATTCCGTCTGACCTTTTCTGCCGGAAAGTTGGGTCGTGTGTACGCGGCATAATACAGACTGAATGCAAGGTCAGAGTGAACTGAATCTACAATGTTACCATTAGTGGCCGACTGCATCATATACTGCAAGTCATTTTTATATTTAGGCCACATTTTACACTGCAATGGAGACATTTTACTTATTCTTAATTATTTTTCAGGGCCTTCTTTTCAGATCCCAGACAGTGTGCGGATCGTTCGCTCCTCCTCGGGGGATGCTTTGAACATCACCTTCCAAGGTTTTGACGCTCCAAATGGACCCATAGTGGCTTATGCCGTCATCATGACCACCGATTTAAGTGGTAGGAACAGCAATCTTTGTAGAATTTTATGAACTATTATCATAGCTGGTAAACTGAATGTATGCATTTCAAATGTTTGCATATACAGTGCCTTGAAAAAGTATTCATACCTCCTTAAAATTTTCCACATTTTGTCATGTACGTAGACGTGGTGTATCTGGATTTTTTCAAAAGCCTTTGACACAGTTCCCCATAAACGTTTACTGTACAAAATAAGGTCCGTTGGCATGGACCATAGGGCGAGTACATGGATTGAAAACTGGCAACAAGGGCGAGTTCAGAGGGTGTGGTGATAAATGGGGGAGTACTCGGAATGGTCGGGGTGGGTAGTGGGGTCCCCCAGGGTTCTGTGCTCCTATGTTCATAAACGACCTGGAGGATGGGGATGGGGTAAACAGTTCAATCTCTGTATTTGCGGACTAAGCTAAGCAGGGCAATAACTTCTCCGCAGGATGTGGAAACCTTGCAAGAAGAATGGGGTGGGCAACTACATGGCAAATGAGGTTCAATGTAGAAAAATGTAAAATAATGCATTTGGGTGGCAAAAAAATGAATGCAATCTATACACTGGGGGGGGGGGGGGGACCTCTGGGGGAATCTAGGATGGAAAAGGACCTGGGGGTCCTAGTAGATGATCGGCTCAGCAATGCCAAGCTGCTGCTAACAAAGCAAACAGAATATTGGCATTAAAAAGAGGATCAACTCCAGAGATAAAAGATAATTCTCCCGCTCTACAAGACTCTGGTCCGGCCGCACCTGGAGTATGCTGTCCAGTTCTGGGCACCGGTCCTCAGGAAGGATGTACTGGAAATGGAGCGAGTACAAAGAAGGGCAACAAAGCAAATAAAGGGTCTGGAGGATATTAGTTATGAGGAAAGGTTGTGAGCACTGAACTTATTCTCTCTGGAGAAGAGACGCTTGAGAGGGGATATGATTTCAATATACAAATACCGTACTGGTGACCCCACAATAGGGATAAAACTTTTTTGCAGAAGGGAGTTTAACAAGACACGTGACCACTCATTAAAATTAGAAGAAAAGAGGTTTAACCTCAAACTACATAGAGGGTTCTTTACTGTTAGAGCAGCAAGGATGTGGAATTCCCTTCCACAGGCGGTGGTCTCAGCGGGGAGCATCGCTAGTTTCAAGAAACTATTAGATAAGCACCTGAACGACCACAACATACAGGGATATACAATGTAATACTGACATATAATCACACACATAGGTTGGACTTGATGGTCTTGTGTCTTTTTTAAACCTCACCTACTATGTAACTATATATGTAACTATGTTACAACCAAAAACTTAAATGTATTTTATTGGGGTTTCATCTGATAGACCAACACAAAGTGACACATAATTGTGAAGTGGAAGGAAAATTATAAATGGTTTTCAATTTTTTTTACAAATAAATATCTGAAAACTGTGGGGGGCATTTGTATTCAGCCCCCTTTACTCTGATACCCCGAACTAAAATCTAGTGGAACCAATTGCCTTCAGAAGTCACCTAATTAGCAAATGGAGTCCACCTGTGTGTAATTTAGTCTCAGTATAAATACAGCTGTTCTGTGAAGCCCTCAGAGGTCTGTTAGATAACTTCAGTGAGCAAATAGCATCATGAAGGCCAAGGAACACACCAGACAGGTCAGGGATAAAGTTGTGGAGAAGTTTAAAGCAGAGTTAGGTTATAAAAAAATATCCCACTGACCGGCCGGGCAAGGATAACATTCATCAGAGAAGCAGCCAAGAGGCCCATGGGAACTCTTGAGGAGCTGCAGAGATCCACAGCTCAGGTGGGAGAATCTGTCCACAGGACAACTATTAGTCGTGCTCTCCACAAATCTGCCCTTTATGGAAGAGTGACAAGAAGAAAGACATTGGTGAAAGAAAGACATAAGAAGTCCTGTTTGCAGTTTGTGAGAAGCCATGTGGGGGAGGGGAGCAAACATGTGGAAGAAGGTGATCTGGTCAGATGAGACCAAAATTGAACTTAGTGGCCTAAAAGCAAAAAGCTATGTGTGGCGGAAAACTAACACTGCACATCACCCTGAACACACCATCCCCACTGTGAAACATGGTGGTGGCAGCATCATGTGGTGGGGATGCTTCTCTTCAGCAGGGACAGGGAAGCTGGTCAGAGTTGATGGGAAGATGAATGGAGCCAAATACAGGACAATCTTAGAAGAAAACCTGTTGGAGTCTGCAAAAGACTTGAGACTGGGGGGAGGTTCACCTTCCAGCAGGACAACGACCCGAAACGTACAGCCAGAGCTACAGTGGAATGGTTTAGATCAAAGCATATTCATGTGTTAGAATGGCCCAGTCACAGTCCAGACCTAAATCCAATAGAGAATCTGTGGCAAGACTTGAAAATTGCTGTTCACAGACGCTCTCCATCCAATCTGACAGAGCTTGAGATATTTTGCAAAGAAGAAGAATGGGAAAAATGTCCCTCCCTAGATGTGCAAAGCTGGTAGAGACATCCCCAAAAAGACTTGCAGCTGTAATTGCAGTGAAAGGCGGTTCTACAAAATATTGACTCCGGGGGGCGCCATACAAAAGTACCCCCCCACACTTTTCACATATTTATTTGTAAAATAAAATTGAAAACCATTTATCATTTTCATTCCACATCACAATTATGTGCCACTTTGTGTTGGTCTATCACAAAAACAATTACATTTTTGGTTGTAACGTGACGAAATGTGGAAAATTTCAAGGGATATGAATACTTTTTCAAGGCACTGTACATATATCATTGTACTAGCAGGTTATAAAAACCTATTCACAAAAAAATATTATAACCTTGTGTCCTTTGAAATGTTTGGTAATTGTATTTACCAAAGAGCACACCTCAGCCTTACTAAGAATAGCCTGTTTGAAAGTATAATATACTTGCAACCAGTACATACATATACTTCTGTGTGTATATATATATATATATATATATATATATATATATATATATATATACCATATATACTCAAGTATAAGCCGAGTTTTTCAGCACATTTTTTTGTGCTGAAAGTGCCCCCCTCGGCTTATACTCGAGTCAAGCACTTTTCTGCAGCAAAAAAAAAAAAATTTCCGACCCGACTTTGGGGCCCCGTATCTCGGGGCCACTTGGGTCTAGGAATCCCAAATTTGGTGTGCCAACCCAGTGGACCTAGCACTACAACATATCCAAAGATGGGGTTCCTAGCACTAAGTGGCCCCGAGATACGGGGCCCCAAAATCGGTTCGGAAAATGTCATTCTCTGCTGCAGAAAAGTGCTTGACATTTTCTGACCCGAATTTGGGGCCCCATATCTCGGGGAGACTTGGAGCTAGGAACCCCAAATTTGGCATTCAAATCCAGTTGAACTAGCACTACAACATATCCAAAGATGGGGTTCCTAGCACTAAGTGGCCTCGAGATACAAGGCCCCAAAGTCGGTTCGGAAAATGTCATTCTCTGCTGCAGAAAAGTGCTTGACATTTTCTGACCCGTATTTGGGGCCCCGTATCTCGGGGACACTTGGTGCTAGGAACCCCAAATGTTGTATTCCAACCCAGTGAAATTAGCACTACAACATATCCAAAGATGGGGTTCCTAGCACTAAGTGACCCCGAGATACAGGGCCCCAAATCAGTCAACTGTGTCCATCTGCATGGGCACAGTGAGGCTGCAAATGGGCATCGTTGACCCTCTTTTCCACTTACAGTAGCTGCGCATTTCTCACCCTAGGCTTATACTCGAGTCAATAAGTTTTCCCAGTTGTTTGTGGTAAAATTAGGTGCCTCGGCTTATATTCGGGTCGGCCTATACTCGAGTATATACGGTATATATATATATACAGTGGCCAGTGCCATGTAAAGACTGGCCCAGAGAAAATCAATGGAGGTGCTGCAGGACTGTCTTGAGTAGTCCCCAAAATGAGTTAACTGTAACTGTAAATGTTAGTTCTTACTTGACTTAAGATCAAGGGTCAGGTGGTAGAAAGAGCCACAGAATTAGGAGCTGCCGGGAGCTCTTTTCCGAAGATCGACAAAGACAAAAGTGGTCCAAAGCTCATCAGTGGAATTCAACCTGCAAGAAGTGAGTCATTTTGTGATGAGCCTGGATGCCTTAATGTTGCAGGTCAAAGCAGCTGTGGAACAGTTAGGGCCACAATGTTTTTAAGAGCAGCTGTCCACCATTTTGTGGGTTTTAGGAAGGTCTTAACATCACCTTAGTCTTTCTCGCTCCCCCCAGGTCTGGTGTCAATCTGGGAGCCCCATTAAGACCCTCCAGCATTTTTCTGTGAGCTCATGACGATGTCCCTTCAGGGGACCGGTCAATGACAACCTGGACTAACAGGAAGTGGCCTGAAGAACACATAGGTGGTGTCTTCAGGGGGTGGGATGTAGGAACAGGATCTATGCTAATTTGGCAACCTCCTCAAAGCCCCAAAGTAGAAAGGATGAAAAAGTGAGTCTAAACCAAAAGAGAAGCTATAGAAAGTCAAATTTATACTACATCATTTAAATTGCATTTATTGAGGGATAGGGTTGCTTAAAGTGGACCTTCAGTCATTTTTTCATCTATTAAATCTTCTGCCCTTGTTGTTGTTTTAACTTTGGATAGTACAACATATTCTTTCTGCCAGTAAATACCTTATACAGCCCACTTCCTGTTTCTTGTCTGGTCATTAGCCCAGGCTTATGACATCATGCACAGCTCTCTCTCTCACTCTTGTGAGAGTTTGCCAGGGAGGGAGGATGAGCCATAAAAGGGGTCAATGAGAGCTACAGAGCTGGAGGTGTGCCTCTGTGTGTCTGTGTAAATCCAGGAAGTGAACAGGCAGCAGCTTCAGCTGCCCACGGTTAAAATGGCCGCAGCCAGACTCAGTGGAGGGAGATTTCTGCATCATATTTGGCAAGTACAGAATCGCAGTATATATAAAATAATATGCAAAGTGGTCGGAGGGAAGCTTCCGAATGGCAAAGATGTTTTTATTACAAATTATGTGAGCAGACTGCAGTTCCTCTTTAAAGCCCCATACACACGCTCGGATTATCCGAGGACCAGGTCCGTCGGATCATGTCCGTCGTACTTTGTCCGATGTTGGTTTTGCGTACACACGGTCGGACAAAGTTGTCGGAAAATCCGATCATCCGGAACGTGGTGACGTTTGTTGCCTACGACGGGACTACGTAGGGGCTAGTAGCCAATAGCTTTGGTCTTGTAATGTGATCTGAGCATGCGTAGCACTTTGTCCGTCGGAATTCGCTACACACGATCGGATTTGGTGTGATCGGACTTTGTTGTCAAAAAATCTATCCAGCAGGAGATAGGACTTTGTCCGTCGGACAATCCGATGGAAACTGTCCGATGGTGCCTACACACGGTCGGAATTTCCGACAACATTGTCTGATAGGACAGAATCCATCGGAAAATCCGACCGTGTGTATGGGGCTTTAGTCTAATTTGCTTTAACTGTTGTTGAGATGTAGTGTCAGCCACAAAGGGAGTACACTGGTTTCAGTGGGGTAGGTTTAATGAATAGGCTGTTCACTTTGCAGGTGAAGTTGCACTTTACAAGGAAGATTTCCCCAGAGCTTGGAGAATGTGGTTAAACGTAACTTTGCAAAAAAATACCCAATCACATGCAAGGAAATAAAAAAAACAGCATTGTTACTTTCACATGAATGGATAAAGTTGACTTGTGCAAGCAAAAAAGCTCTTTTTTTTTTACTGTATTTCCTTTGCTGTGATTGGATATTTGTTGCAAAATTAGGTTTTACCACATTCTCTTGCAAAATTCAGCTCCCTTTGCAAAATGAACAGCCTATTTCCTTTTAGCAAATCAGCCCCAATGAGTCAATTGACTTTTTCTTGTGAGAAGGATTAGTAGAGTGTAATTGATGTTTGGCACTGAGCAGCAGAAAGCAGAACCAGGATATGTACTGAACCAACATGGTTGCCTTCCTGTGCATATATAGTTACAAAATTATGCCTAGAAACACATCTTGATAACATTATTTAGGCAAAATTTTTTTTTTTTACAGGGATAACTAAACATTAATTATTCCCTTTAAAAATTGACAAAAAAACGGACTAAAAATTTAAAATAATTATTTATTTCAAGCAAAAAGAAAAAGGGAGGTCTGAATCTCTCAATTATAGGAAATATCATTTTGGTGTTGAAGTATTTTCATTGGTCCTTTGTCATGCTATCTCATTGGTCGTTCTTTTTTTTTTTTATCTTGCAGGCAATGAACCAAGTAAAGGGTCTTTATCAAAGACATATAATGATTTCAGGAATGGGTTGACCAGCACTTATGTGACCTCTGTCATTGGACCGCAGAACACTCAGAACAGTGACCAATCGAATCAGATAAGTGTACAAGTGGGAGATGGCGCTGTTTCAAGGGGATACCTCAATGGACCATTGGACCCCACAAAACACTACAGGTAATGGAGTCGCTTCCACATCCATCCAATGACCTTGTGTTTAAAAATCCATTACCACAATTGCTTGGGCAACAGACTGAATCTCTGCTAGACTGACTTGTGGTGGAAGGATTCCATTTGAAAAGTTCCAAATACTGATTTTAAGTAATGAAGTGTGAGTTTTCACTTTGGTGAAATTTCAGCAAAAATTGTGCTATTTCATCAAAATTGAACAACCTAAGTGGTTCTAAAGCCTCAAGGTTTTTTTCTCTTATTGCATTCTATTTTTTTTTTTTTTGGATCCTAGCATTATTGCTAATGAAATTCAAAAAACAGTGTACAATTATCATGATCGATTGTTCAATAATATCAATTTCTTACTGTAATTATTTATTCCTCCGTTTGTGGCCGTTTCCATCATGAATGTGGGCATGTGAAGCCCAATCGCGATCACTTCCTGGAATAGCTTTTGAGAGGTGCATGCTGGGTAACCAATAACCGATCTTGCACATGCGCGATTCAACGACGGCCGTAGCGTAGACTCCTGGGAAATGATGTGTCATCATTTCCCAGGAGCACAGGCGAGGGAGAAAGTCACGAGGGGCTCCGTGGACCAGGAAGTGGCAGATTACGAGGACTACATAGCAACAGGGCCTTTCTGGTAAGTATAAAAAAACATTTCCTTCAAATGTTTTTTTCTAGCTTAAAAGGAGTGTTTTAATGCAAAAGATTTTTTAGGGTGGAACTCCGCTTTAAGGTAAAAAATAACTTCTGTGCTGCAAGCCCCCCAGCTCTTACCTGAGCCCAATCCAGTCCGATCCAGCGATGTCCATGAGAGCTGGGGCTCTTGCTGAGTGTCTTCTTCCTCTTTGGGCAGATGGATAGCAGCGCCAGCCATTGGCTCCCACTGCTGTCAATCAAATGTTATGGGGCCACCTAGGAATGACAACTAGGAATTCCCTCCCTTTGGAGGGATTTCCTCTCACTCCCTGTTGTGGCTATAGGACAGGAAGTGAAGGGAAATCTCCCCATTGTAACACAAATGGCAAATAACTGACAGGGGTTATAACCTTCCCGTATGAAAAAAAAAAGTTTTGCCATTCGCCTTTTTGCCTTTAAAGCGGGGTTCCACCCTAAAGTGGAACTTCCGCTCATCGGAAACCCTCCCCCCCTCCGGTGTCACATTTGGCACCTTTCAGGGGGGGGAGGGGGGGTGCAGATACCTGTCTAAGACAGGTATTTGCACCCACTTCCGGGCATAGACTCCCACGGGAGTCTATGCCTCTTCCTGTCCCGCCGCACTGTCTGCTGGGACACACACGGGTCCCAGAGACAGCGCGGAGCATTCCTATTGCATTGCGTGACTCGCGCATGCGCAATAGGGAACCGGAAGTGAAGCCGCAAGGCTTAATTTCCTGATTCCCACACCCGAGATGGCAGGGGCAGCATCCGAGGACCGAGGGACGGTTCGGCCTCGGGTGCCGACGTCGCTGGACCCTGTGACAGGTGAGTGTCATTGTTTTAAAAGTCAGCAGCTGCAGTATTTGTAGCTGCTGACTTTTAAAAAAAATTTGCCCGACTCCCTCTTTAAGAATTCAAAATTGCTCTAAATTACATGTCTGGGGGATGCCCTAAACCTGCCTGTAAAGTCACACATCTGTGCAATGTATACAATCCACAATGGCAACATTGTCTTTTGCAATGGGAAAAAAATGTTTTTAAATTGCTAGTAAAATTACAGCTCCCGGACACTTCATTCTGAAAGCTAATCAGAAAGCTCTGGAAATTAGTGGGCAGAAAAAGTCTAATCAACAGCTAAATATTCATTCATACTGCCCTGGCCAATCCCTATGGAAGGTGGCCCAGATGGTAACTGGGAGCCTGTATAAATACTCTGAGACAGAGAGCAGCAAGGTCTTTTTCCTTAGAAAGAGATCACAGTGTAAGAGGTGCTGCTTGTCCTCTTAGGCCATCTTGCCATGTCCCTGCAGGGGGTTGAGGCCTCAGGTGGGCTACCTGGAGATGGAGACAACCCACTTTCTAAGGACATTTGTGAGTACAGACTGGAGAGAGAGATCATAGAGACTATCGGCTGAGGCCAGCCCTCATGTGTTAGAGTTGGCGGTGTGTGTAAAGGGGACATGGTGTCCAGTGTCCCGAAGAGCTTAGTCTATTTAATTCCCAACGAAAAGGGCTTTGCTTGGACTTTCCAGCAGAAGAAGATTAATCTCCTCAAGTTTGCTACAAGCTCATAGTTCTATAGAAGATAAGTGTCCTCTTATGTGTACATCATTTTGGATTATACCACCCAATTCCCTATCCCCATCCAAGCTACCCAAAAATAAAAACACCAAAAAGTATACCCCTGGACTGTGCATTGAGCCATAGAGTGACTGTAACCGCGTGACTGGCTGAGGGGCAACTATTGGGGAAGAGATTCTGGGTAATCTACTAGTGGCTCCTCCAGAGGTAGCACTATACTAATGTAAGGCCCTCAGGTCAATGTGGGGTCTCATAAAAATTATATTCCAGACTCTCTATGTCTGGTGTGGATTTTAAGGGGGAACCCTATGCAAAAGTAAAAAAGGTAGTATGTCTGGTGTGGATTTTAAGGAGAAATCCTATGAAAAAAATAAAAAAAAGTAGCCCCCCCCCCCCCCCCCCCAAAAAAATAATCCATACCTGACCTTTATTTAAGCATGCAGCATTGCAGACAAGGATAGTGGGAAGAGGAATGTGCCCCCCCCCCCGACAAAGCACCTTGTGCCCAAGCTGATGAGCTCTATTATGCATAAGGTTTAGTCTCCACTGAACGGGTAAATGTTCAGGCACTCCGAAATCCTTAACAGCTAAGGTTCCTTCAGCCTCTCCCTATTGATAGCATGGTAGTCATAGGGCATTGTTAATCTAAGGTTTGGCACTTGGGTAAGCATTATGCATAGAGTTGGCTTTGTTCATCAAAAAAGCCATTGATCTTGGTAGCAGCACTGGGATGTTGATTACATGGCTTTCCTAGGAAACAAATCCATGTTTTCTGGCATTCCTCTAAGTCTTTCTCAACCTTTTTAACATGGAGGGACCCTTGAAATATCTTTCATGTTTGAAGGAACCCCTGGTTAATTATGATATCTACAGCTCACAGTACATTATCGTGGTGGACAACAGGAAGTATGCTTATACTGTTGGTCAAAAGGAAAGATGCCTGGTTAAAGATAGCTAAAACGATCATTTGTATCAGTGGTTACATATGTGAGAGGTAGAAAGTGTTGATTGCTCAAGGAACTCCTGGCAACATTGGAAGGATCCTTAGGGTTCCATGGAACACTGAGAAGGGGGGAAGGGAAATGAGGCCAGACGGCCCCACGTATGCTCACAATGGACAAAGAAAGCAACAACATGTGAATGAAAAAGATATGTGCACTTTATTGATACAAATCACGTACTCATCAAAGTATCTCATGTATGTTTTATGTGGTTATATATTGGGACAGGAACCCAAAGGATATCCCTCCTTTACTCTTTGATGAGTACGTGATTTGTATCAATAAAGTTCACATATCTTTTTCATTCACATTTTTGGTGCTCTCTTTGTCCATTGTGAGCATTCATGGGGCCGTCTGGCCTCATTTCCCTTCCCCCCCCCCCCCCCCCCCTTCTCAGATTTACCAATTTTTGCTCCAGGACAGGAAGCCCACCATATTTAAGGAATTATTCCTACCTTGTATCTTGGTAGACTTTGAAACTGTGAGTGGTTTCACATGCATCTCTTCTTCTTGTTCCATGGAACACTGGTTGAGAAAGGTTCCTGCATGGTGAAACCTGAGGTCAATGTTGAATACATTTCAGTGAAAGTTACATTTGCTGTAAAAGCATTCAGCACAAATAATAAAATGGACATCGATTTCTTGACTTTCAGGGTCTACATAGTAGGCTTTACCGAAATAATCTATGATCCAGCCACAGACATTATCAATGAAGATCAGTCAACAGCAACTTTTACCAACTTCTCTGGTTCTACTTCAACATCTACTACTGTTAGAAGAGGAAGAAGAGGTATATCCGTATTGTAATTTAGTTGACATCCTTGTTTAACATTTTTAAAATTGCCTTACATTCTTTGGTTTATCACCTATATCTTTAAAGAACATTTGCTGCCTCCCATCTCCCAGTCCTTCTCTACCGCACTAAACCCTTCACCTGCACCTGCTTTTTTCCCAAAAATTAAATACGCTAAAAAATAAAGTAACCTAAATCCATTCATTTTCTGGGCAGTCCAGTAATGGGTTGAGTCCTTTTTCCTCTTCTCCAGCCATGGTGATGGGTGCTAGCACTGACTGGCACTTGCGTAATGATGTGCATGCCCTGTTCAAGTTGCAGTACCAAGGTCTCAGGCTTTTGATAGGATGCACCCCCTGGGTTTGGATCTATGACAGCTTGGCATGTGAGGAAGGGAGTTAAACGACAACTGCCTGTCATCCAACCCTGAAGTGTACATAACCGGTGGAGGATACAGTCTTTCCTCTTGGACTTATTGAAGCTTACATTTGGAGAGTGTTGGAGTCCAAGGACATCTGACCCTTGTCACCAGATCTTGTCTGTACTAGAAAAATGTAACTTCAGCTACAATTTATTGTAAGATTCTATAACTTCTTAAAAAGAGGGACGTGGGCTTTCATTTTTTTTACATACTTTAAGGCCCCTTTCACACTGGGGCGATTTTCAGGCGGTACAGTGCTAAAAATAGCGCCTGTACAGCGCCTGAAAAAAACGGCCCCATTCACTCCAGTGTGAAAGCCGGCGGGCTTTCACACTGGAGCGGTGCACTAGCAGGACGGTAAAAAAAGTCCTACTAGCAGCATCTTTTGGAGCGGTATAGGAGCCGTGTATTCACCGCTCCTATACCGCTCCTACCCATTGATTTCAATGGGACACCGCGGTGATACCGCGGCCATACCGCCGCAAAGCGCCGGTATGGCGGCGCTTTGCGGGGGATTTGAACCCTTTTTCGGCCGCTTGCGGGGGGTAAAACTGCCCCGCGAGCGGCCGAATACCGCGGCTAAAACTACGGTAAAGCAGCGCTAAATATAGCGCTGCTTTACCGTCACCGCGGCTCCCGCCCCAGTGTGAAAGGGGCCTAAGTCTATTTTAAGCTACATGTCCATATAAAATACATTGTCCACATGGTGAAAATATTACAACTCAGAAAAACAAAAACTGCAATGTTACTGCTAGTATACTGCTACAATATACTGCTGGGTATGTGACATTTTTCTATTTGGCGCCACATTTACACATCAACTTATCTTTAAATGAAGTTGTGATACTGAATTATTTTACAGGTCATGCAGAGATCCCGGGCAGTGTGCAGATTGTTCGCTCCCCCTCGAGGGATGCTATGGACATCACCTTTCAAGGTTTTAAGTCTCCATCTGGACCCATAGTGGCTTATGCCATCATCATGACAACCGATATCCATGGTAGTAACAGCAAACATAATAGAATTATACTAACTAGCAGCATAACTGTGAAACCGAAAAATAATTTACACTGACAAGTCCTGCAGTTTTTTTAAGGATATCAATGAGTCTAGATTGTTTTAACTGTAGTGGAGATGTGATGTTAGCCACACAGGGAGTGCATTGGTTTAAATGCAGAAGTTGACCCATTGACATTCGACCCATATGCTGCGTACACACGGTCGGAATTTCCGACAACAAATGTTCGATTTGAGCTTGTTGTCGGAAATTCCGACCATGTGTAGGCTCCATCGGACATTTGCTGTCAGAATTTCCAACGCCAAATGTTTGAGAGCTGGATCTCAAATTTTCCGACAACAAAATTTGTTGCTGGAAATTCCGAACATGTGTAGACAATTCCGTCGCACAAAATTCCACGCACGCCCTGAATCAAGCAGAAGAGCCGCACTGGCTATTGAAACTAATTTTTCTCGGATTGTCGTACGTCTTGTACGCCAGCGCCTTCTTGGCAATCGGAATTTCCGACAAAATTTATGCGACTGTGTGTATGCAAGACAAGTTTGAGCCAACATCCGTCGGAAATAAATCCACGGTCTTGTTGTCGGAATGTCCGATCGTGTGTACACGGCAATAGAATTGCCCTATAAGAAGGATCAGTAAAGCACAACCATTCTGCACAGCAGAAAGAATATATATAACAAGCTAACATGGCTATCTTCATGAACATCTATAATTACAAGTTATGCCTAGAAACATATCTTGATAACATTATTTAACCAGTTCAGCCCCGGAAAGTTTTACTCCTTTAATGACCAGGCAATTTTTTGCAATAGGGAACTGCGTTATTTTAACTGACAATTGCGCGATCGTGCTTCGCTGTACCCAAATTATATATATATATATATATATATATATATATATATTATTTTGGTGGTATTTGATCACCTCTGCGGTTTTTATTTTTTTGCGCTAAAAACAAAAAAAGAGCGACAATTTTGAAAAACAATATTTTTTACTTTCTGCTATAAAACATAGCCAATAAAAATATGTAAAAAATGACTAATTTCTTCATCAACGTAGGCCAATATGTGTTCTTTTACATATTTTTGCTTAAAAAAAAAATCCTAATTAGCATATATTGATTGGTTTGCGCAAAAGTTATTGTGCCTACAAACTATTCTTATGGCATTTTTATTTTTACTAGAAATGGTCACTGTATAAATGACAATGGCTGGGAAGGGATTGACATCAGGGGTGATCACAGGGTTAAGTGTGCTCCTAGGGCAGTGAGGGCAAACCTTGGCACCCCAGATGTTTTGGAACTACATTTCCCATAATGCTCATGCACTCTGCAGTGTACTTGAACATTATGGGAAATGTAGTTCCAAAACATCTGGGGTGCCAAGGTTCGCCATCACCGTTCTAGGGAATGCTTTACAACTGTGTGGGGGAAGGACTGACTGGAGAAAGAGAGACATTTGTGTTCTTGATTAGCAGGAAGACAAGATCTCTCTCTCTTCCAGTCTGACAGAAAGACGGTCTCCCTTGTTTACATGGGCAGACCACCGTTCTGTCTCCAGCGAACGATCGGCAGGTCCCGGCAGCCATCAGCCGTCGGACCCGCTGATTGGCTCCCGCTGTGTCCAATTACAGCGTGAGCGGGTCTCCAGTGGTGCGCGTTAGATATGTGCACAACAAAAAAATTTGTTTATTTTCATTTCGTTTCTTCCGTTTCCGTTGATTTGTAACGATTCGTAAATTCGTAAGTCGTCGGTGTTCGTATTCGTAATGATTCGTATTTTCGTAAGTTATTTTTTCGTTGATTCGTTTTTCTGTTAGTTTAATTTTCGTTTATTCGAAATTCGGACGCATTCGTATTTTCGTAGATTTAGTTACATTCGTACTTTCGTAAGATTGATTTATTCGTAGTTTCGTAACATTGTTTTCGTAGATTCGTAATCGGAGCATAATTCATAATTTTATGTAATGTGTATGCTATTATTACATTTTAAGAGACACGGAAAATTACGAATCGAAAAAAAAAGTTACGAATGTACGAATTTTTTCGTTCAATCCATTCGAAGCACGTTAAGCAGCGCCATTGTAAGAGACACAGAAAATTACGAATCGAAAAAAAAAAAAAAGTTACGAATGTACAAATTTTTTTGTTCAATCCATTCGAAGCACGTTAAGCAGCGCCATTGTAAGAGACACGGAAAATTACGAATCGAAAAAAAAAAGTCACGAATGTACGAATTTTTTCGTTCAATCCATTCGAAGCACGTTAAGCAGCGCCATTGTAAGGGACACGGAAAATTACGAATCAAAAAAAAAGTTACGAATGTACGAATTTTTTCGTTCAATCCATTCGAAGCACGTTAAGCAGCGCCATTGTAAGGGACACGGAAAATTACCAATTCAACAAAAAAAATAAAAGTTACGAATGTACGAATTTTTTCGTTCATTTTGATTTTCATTGTTCCTGTTTTGTTTTTCGGATTTTCTTCTTTCGTAGTTTCGTTGTTTCTAAATTGGTTACTTCGGATTTTCGTTGTTTTTCGTATTCGTTCGATTCGAACGATTCGTTATTCGTTAAAATTTTTAGCGAATCGTTCGTTCATTCGTACGGTAACGAATGAACAAATATAACGAAAAAAAACGGAAAACGAAAAAAAACGAAACTAATTGCACATGTCTAGTGCGCGTGGGCCCCAGACTCAGGAAGAGACAACAAGGTACAGGTGGGTTGCTTCACGTGGGCCCCAGACCCAGGAAGAGACAACGTACAGGTACGTTGTTTCGCGCGGGCTGCGGGCCACAGTATATGTGCGGTGGGCGGTCCAGAAGCAGTTAAACACAACAAATCCTTTTTAAAATAGTTAACTAACATTTTAAGCAGTCCTGTGAAAAACAAAAAGAGTAATATGCAAATAATAATAATAATAATAACAATAATAATGTAATTTTATAAGTCGTTTTACATGCTGTCCTATTGGTCATTCTTTTTTACATTGTAGGCAACACAAATTAAGCATTCCCTTAAAAGTCAGAATAAAAATAAAAATAATAATTTATATTTTTTTAAGAAAAAAAAAAAGTAAGGCTGAATCTATCAAATAAAGAAAATATCATCAGATTGTTGAAAGTATTTTCTTTGGTCATTTGTCACTCTATCCAATTGGTCATTCCCTTTCAATTTTCAGGCCAAAAACCAACTAAGGGATCTTTATCTAAGACTTATAATGATTTCAAGAAAGGACTGACAAGGACCTATGTGACCTCTGTCATTGAGGCGCAGAATATCCAGAACACCGACCAACTGAATAAGATTAATGTCCACGTGGGAGATGGGACTGTTTCCAGGGGATACGTCAATGGACCATTGGACCCCACAAAACTCTACAGGTAATGGAGTTGCTTCCACGTCCATCCAATGAGATGCACCTTGTGTTTAAAAATCAAGAATTACATTACTTAGACCCCAGGGATTGAAAAGTTCCAAAATACAGATTTTCAGAAAGATCTCTATAATAATTACTAGTGATGAGAAAATTTGTGGATGAAATTTCAGTTAAACTGTTACATTTACTGTAAAATCATTTCTCTCAAAAAATAAGATGGACATTGATCTTTTGACTTCCAGGGTCTACATAGTGGGCTTTACCGCTATAAACTACGATCCAGCCACAAACACCATCAATGAAGATCAATCAACAGCAGCTGTTACCAGCTTCTCTGGTTCTTCGTCAACCACTTCTATTTTTAGAACAGGTACATCCAGCTTCTCTGGTTCTGCTTCATCAACCTCTACTTTTAGAACAGGTACGTTTCATAATGTATTTTCCCGTTAACATTTTCACATTTTCTATTTGTGCTGTACGTTCTTTAGTTTATCACTTACCGTATATACTCGAGTATAAGCCGAGTTTTTCAGCACTTTTTTTGTGCTGAAAATGTCCCCCTCGGCTTATACTCGAGTCAAGCACTTTTCTGCAGCAGAAAATGAAATTTTCCGAACCGAATTTGGGGCCCCGTATCTCGGGGCCACTTGGTGCTAGGAACCCCAAATTTGGTATGCCAGTGGAACTAGCATTATAACATATGCAAAGATGGGGTTCCTAGCATCAAGTGACCCCGAGATACGGGCCCCAAAGTCGGTCAACTGTGTCCATCTGCAGCAATGTTATTTCGGGACCCTTTGGGTTTAGAGACCCCAAATTTTGGCTGCAGCTAGGGGGCATCTAGGAACCCTTAACTACCAAGTTTAAAGTTTGGGGGACCTATGGCTGCAAATGGGCACAGTGGGGCATGCAGATGGGCACAGTGAGGCTACAAATGGGCATTGTTTTCCACTTACAGTAGCTGCGCATTTCTCACCCTAGGCTTACTCGAGTCAATACGTTTTCCCAGTTGTTTGTGGTAAAATTAGGTGCCTCGGCTTATATTCGGGTCGGCTTATACTCGAGTATATACGGTATATATCCTAAAGACATTTATCCTGCCTCCCATCTCCCAGCCTTTCTTTACCCTCCTAAAGCTTTTCACCCGCTTCTTGTTTTAAAATAAAATTTCCTTAAAAAGTACCCTGATCCCATCTGTCTTCTGGCCAGTCCATTGATGATTTGGGTCCTTTATACTCTCGTCCAGTCATGCTGATTGGTGGCTCTTACGGCAGCACTGACTGTCACCTTCAAAATGATGTGATATTTTCTATTTAGCTCAAACGTACACTTTAAATTACTTGTGAATGGAGATGTGATAGTGATACTGAATTATTTTACAGGTCATGCAGAGATACCGGGCAGTGTGCAGATTGTTCGCTCCCCCTCGAGGGATGCTATGGACATCACCTTCCAAGGTTTTAAGTCTCCATCTGGACCCATAGTGGGCTATGCCATCATCTTGACGACCGATTTAATTGGTAGGCACAGCAAAATAATAGAAGTATATGGACTAGTTGCATAGCTGTGAAATTGAGAATCGTTTAAACTGACTAGTCCTGCAATTTTTGAAGAATAAGCTTGTCTGGGTCTAATTTGCTTGAACTGTAGTTGACATGTGATATTAGCCACACAGAGAATGCATTGGTTTCAATGAGTTGGTAGACTCATAGACTTGCATTGTGGGAAGCGTCAGTAAAGCAGAACCAGTGTGCGACACTTCAAAGCAGATCCAGATATCTAATAAGCTAACATGGCTTTCTATAATTAAAAGTTATGCCTAGAAACCTATTTTTTTTAACATTATTTAAAGAAACCATTGAGCTACCTAAAAATGTATGCAATTCCCTTGGGAAAAAAAAATTAAATCTTGATTTTTTTTTTCAAGAAAAGGTAAAAAGTGAATCTGAATCTATCAAATATAAAATATATCAATTGGTGTTCAATTTATTTTCATTAGTCATGCTATGCCATTGACCATTATTTTTTTTAACTTGCAGGCAACACGCCAACTAAAGGGTCTTTCTCAAAGACATATAATGATTTCAAGAATGGGTTGACCAGCACTTATGTGACCTCTGTCATTGAGCCACAGAATATCCAGAAGGCCGATCAATTAAATAAGATAAGTGTCCACGTGGGAGATGGTGCTGTTACAAGGGGATACCTCAATGGACCATTGGACCCCACAAAACACTACAGGTAATGGAGTTACTTCCACATCCATCCAATGGGACACACTTTGTGTTTAAAAATCAATCATCTCATTGCTCAGACACTAGACTGAAATTAAAATGTTAAATTGACCTGTGGTGTAGGGATTTGAAATACAGATTTTCATAAAGATCTTTATCGCCTTGAGGTGATTCAGTTCGCATTTGCAGCGCTATACAAGTAATTCATTCAATTATCAGTAATGAGCAAAATTGTCAGTTTTCACTGTGGTAAAATCTAGGAAACAATTGGGTTATTTTAGCTATATTTAAGCAAGTGATCCTCAAGTCAATTATAACATGATGATCACGTGGCTTTACACTAGGGTGAGCATTATGGCTAGGGCTGGCTTTATTCATTAACAAAGCCAATGATCTCAATTCCATCACTTGGATGGTAATCACATCACTTTCCTAGAAAATAAATCCATGCTTTTTGGTATACCTCTAAGCCAGGGGTCTCAAACTGGTGGCCCTCCAGCTGTTGCGAAATTGCGAAGACCTATGAGGCATTGCAGGGCTGAGAGTTACAAGCATGACTCCCACAGGCAGATACATGATGGGACTTGTAGTTTCGCAACAGCTGGAGGGCCGCCAGTTTGAGACCCCTGCTCTAAACAGTCTGTATGGTGAAACTTTGGGATAACGTCGATGGAATTTCAGTGAAAATGGTACATTTGCCGCAAAATCATTTGTTGCAAATACTAAGATGGACTCTGATCTCTTGACTTTCAGGGTCTACATAGTTGGCTTTACCTCAATAATCTTTGATCCAGCCACAAACACAATCAATGAAGATCAGTCAACAGCAACTGTTACCAGCTTCTCTGGTTCTGCTTCTACAACTTCTACTTTTAGAACAGGTATTTTTCAGATTTGCTATTTGTGATAAATGATCTTTACTCTTTGTTTAAATTCTAAACCATATCTGCTGCCTCCCATCCCCTGGTCCTCTTCTATCCCCTAAACCAGTGATGGTGAACGGGATATGGACATGACCGCTGGACCCATTGCACGATACCCTTTCTGTATTGTATGTCCAATGTATGTTATATTGATTCCACTTGTCTAATTATTTATAAATAAACTATTTTGCTGAAAAAAATTCTTTCATTTAAAAAGCTGCAAGTATCATTATTTTTTGGTTACCGCTACAGTCCCCTATCCCTATCCTTGTTCTACCATCCACCAGTGATGGTGAACCTTGGCACTCCAGATATTTTGGAAACTACATTTCCCATGATGCTCATGCACTCTGCAGTGTAGTTGAGCATCATGGGAAATGTAGTTCCAAAACATCTGGGGTAACAAGGTTCACCATCACTGCCCTAAACCCTTCCCTTTCACATACTCCTTGATTAAAATGTAATTCTTTAAAATAAAAATAAAAACTACCCTTAGTTCATCCATCTTCTGGCCAGTCCACTGAAGGTTTGTGTCCATTCTCCTCCTGTCCAGCCATGGCAACGGGCGGTCTGTGCTGCAGCACTGATTGACATGTGTGTAACAATGTGTGAGCTCTGTTTAGTATTTCAATACTATGGGCTCGGGCTGTTGCAATGATGGTCCCCTGGAGAGGGGGGGGGGGGGGGTAGATCCATGGCTGCCTTGGCTTAGAGGTCAGGGGTTAAATGACATGGCCTTTCCTCCAAGCCTGAAGTGGGCATATATCTGCAAATGGTGAAGAAGGACACCACCTGTACCCAGGGAATAATTACAACATAAACTTGGAGACAGTCAGAGTCCAATGTTATCTGAGCATCCCATCACTAGATCTGTCTAACTAGAAAGCTTTTTCTACTTTTAAACTTTCAGCTACAATTTATTTTAAGTTGCTTTAACTGCTTCAAAGTATTAGTTAAAGTTGGGCTTTAATTTGTTTGTCACCCACTTTAAGTCCATTTAAAGTTACGTGTCCATCTAAACTACTCTCTCAACATGGTGACAACGCTACTGTTAGTTTTTTTATTGAAGACCAATTAGCCTTGTCATTCTGTTTAAAGGAAGTAAACACATAAGACATCCACTGCAAGAAAAACAGCTAATAACACAATATTACAAGTGTTACTAAGAAAAACAAAGATTAAAGTGTTACCATTGGTGACAGACTCCATCATATACGTCATTCTTCTATTTAGCCCAAGTCTACACTTTGAAGTGTAAGTAAACCCCCCTATCGGTTTCAGCCAAGGAAGCTGCCATCTTTGCCTCTGTTTAAACTACAACTGCCATGATGCTGCGCATATGATCAGTTATGACACCAGCCATTAGATTGTTTGACAGTTTGGTTGAGAGCACAACCAATGTGAGTGTTACATTTCCGGCACATGTCGGAAATGAAACAGTTTTTTGAAACTGGTAAATTGATGGGTTTACTTCCTCTTTAACTTACCTTTAACTTACCTGTAAATGGAGATCCGATACTGACATTGAATTATTTTATAGATCGTGCAGAGATGCCAGGCAGTGTGCAGATTGTTCTCTCGGCCTCGAGGGATGCTATGGACATCACCTTTCCAAGTTTTAAGTCTCCATCTGGACCCATAGTAGCTTATGCCATCATCATGACAACCGATATACATGGTAGGAATATAAAAATACGAATAGAATGATATGGATTAGTAGCATAGATGTGAAATTGAAAATCATTTAAACTGATTAGTCTTGCAATTTTTGAAGGATAAGCTGAGTCAAATTTGCTTGTTAATTGTAGTTAAGATGTGATATTAGCCTCACAGAAAGGGCTTTGGGTTTCAATGGGTGGGATGTTTGACTCATAGACTTGCATTGTGATTTGTGAGAAGGATCAGTAAATCACAAGCATTGTGTGACACTGCAGAGCATAAAGTAGATCCAGGATACGTAATGAGCCAACATGGCTTCCTTCATGCACATTTATAATTACAAACTATGGCTAGAAACATACTTTCTTTGTATAACATTATTTAAATAAAACAAACCATTTTAGAGTTGCCTAACATGTTAAGCAGTCTCTTGAAAAATAAAAAGATTAAAATGAAAAAATAGTGTTTTTTTAAGAAAAAGGGAGACTGAATCTATCAAATAGATAGAAAATACAATTTGGGATTGAATGTATTTTCATTAGTCATTTGTCATGCTATCCCATTGGTCATTCTTTTTCTAACTTGCAGGCAACACACTAACTAAAGGGTCTTTATCAAAGACATATAATGATTTCAAGAATGGGTTGACCAGTACCTATGTGACCTCTGTCATTGAGCCACAGAAGATCCAGAACGCTGACCAACTGAATCAGATAAGTGTCCACGTGGGAGATGGCACTGTTTCAAGGGGATATCTCAATGGACCTTTAGATCCCACAAAACACTACAGGTAATGGAGTTACTTCTACATCCACCCGACAGAACACACCTTGTGTTTAGAAAATCATTGCTCAGACACCAGACTGAATCTTTTAAATTGACCAGCGGTGTAGGGATTTGCAAAGTTACAAATACAGATTTTCAAAAAGATCTCTATATAATAATTAGTGATAAGCAAAATTTTCAGTTTTTACTTTTGGTGAAATTTCAGCAACAATTGGGTTATTTTAGCAGAATTTGAAAACAAACGCAAACAAATGTCAATTATTATAACACAGTGAATATGTGACTTTGTGTATAAAATGTTTGGCACTAGAGTAAACATTATGGCTAGGGTTGGCTTTGATCATTAACAAAGCCATTGTGTCAGCACTGGAATGATGATCACATGGTTTTCCTAGGAAAAAAAACATGTTTTTGATATTCCTCCAAGCAGTCTGCATGGTGAAACATGAAGTTAATGCTGATAAAATGTCAGTTACATTTTTACATTTGCTGCAAAATCTTTCCTCCCAAATAATACAATGCATGTTGGTCTCATGATTTTCAGGGTCTACATAGTTGGCTTTACTGCTATAAACTTTGATCCAGCCACAGACACCATCAATGAAGCTCAGTCAACAGCAGCTGTTACCAGCTTCTCTGGTTCTGCTTCAACAACTTCTACTTTTACAACAGGTATCTATAGTATGTATTATAATGAATTTACCGTTTACATTTTTGACATTTTCTATTTGAGCTAAATGTTCACAACCCATGGGAGTGTTACATTTCCGTCACGTGCCGGAAATGAAACAGTTTTTTGAAACTGGTAAATTGATGGGTTTACTTCCGCTTTAACTTACCTGTAAATGGAGATCCGATACTGACATTGAATTATTTTATAGATCATGCAGAGATGCCAGGCAGTGTGCAGATTGTTCGCTCGGCCTCGAGGGATGCCATGGACATCACCTTTCCAAGTTTTAAGACTCCATCTGGACCCATAGTAGCTTATGCCATCATCATGACAACTGATTTATTTGGTAGGAAAAGTAAACTTAACAGAAGTATATGATCCAGCAGTCAAACTGTGAACCTGACAATCCTTTAAACTGAATAGCCACATATTTTTTGAAGTATATGCATATCTGAGTCTAGTTTTCTTTAACTGTAGTTAAAATATGATATTAGCCACACAGGGAGTGCATTGGTTTCAATGGGGAAATCAACTCTTAACACGGTCAGACTTTCCGATGGGAAATGTTTGATGTGAGCTTGTTGGCTGAAAGTCTGACCACATGTATGCTCCATCGAACATTTGTTGGCTAACTTTCTGCCAAAAAATGTTAGCTAGCAGGTTCTCAAATTTTCAGCCAACAAAATTTTGTTGTCGGACTTTGCGATCGTGTGTACACAAGTCTGTCGGACAAAAGTCCACGCATGCTCAGAAGCAGAAGCAGTCGGTCTTGTAAACTAGCGTTCGTAATGGAGAATTAACATTTGTGACGTGGCAAATTATGAAATCTCCAAATGCAACGCACAATTCTCTTCTTCTTTAATGGGATAATAATGAAGCTGCTTTGCTGGTGATACTGATGGAGTTATTGCAAACGACTTTTCAAAGGCTTTTTTTTCTAGTGATATCAAGAATAATAATAGCGCTAAATGCTATGCTAAATGAAAAATGCAAAAAGAAAAGCGTGAATCAACACTCACCAAACTTCTACTAATACAAAATTAGCAGAAGGAGCCCAAAGGGTGGCGCAAAAGAGCTGAAAAACCACGTAGTACGTCTAGTACTTCATTACGCTCGTAATTGTTGGCCAACATTTGTGTGACCGTGTGTATGCAAGACAAGTTGGAGCCGACAACCTTCGAACAAAATCGCACGGTGTTGTTGTCGGAAAGTCCGATCGTGTGTACGGAGCAATAGACTTTCCCCGTGAGAAAGATTAGAAAGACAACCATTGTGTGACACTACAGAGCAGATAGAAGATCCAGGATATGTAATGAACTAACATGGCTTCCTTTACGTGCATCTATAATTACAAGTTATGGCTAGAAACATTTGAAAACATTATTTAAACAGATCCTTTTAATAGGGTTACCTAAAAATTAAAGCAATTCACTTAACAAAAATACAGAGATTAAAATTTAAAATTGTATTTTTTTCAAGAAAAAAGAAAAAGTGAGGCCCAATCTACCAAATATAAAAAATATAATTTGGTGTTGAAAGTTTTTTCATTATTTATTTGTCATGCTATCCCATTGGTCTTTCTTTTCGCAACTTACAGGCAACACACTAACTAAAGGGTCTTTAGCAAAGACATATAATGATTTCAAGAATGGGTTGACCAGTACCTATGTGACCTCTGTCATTGAGCCACAGAAGATCCAGAACGCTGACCAACTGAATCAGATAAGTGTCCACGTGGGAGATGGCACTGTTTCAAGGGGATATCTCAATGGACCTTTAGATCCCACAAAACACTACAGGTAATGGAGTTACTTCTACATCCATCCGACAGAACACACCTTGTGTTTAGAAAATCATTGCTCAGACACCAGACTGAATCTTTTAAATTGACCAGCGGTGTAGGGATTTGCAAAGTTACAAATACAGATTTTCAAAAAGATCTCTATATAATAATTAGTGATAAGCTAAATTTTCAGTTTTTACTTTTGGTGAAATTTCAGCAACAATTGGGTTATTTTTGCAGAATTTGAAAACAAAGCAAACAAATGGTGTTGGAATGGTGATCACATGGCTTTCCTAGGAAAAAAAACATGTTTTTGATATTCCTCCAAGCAGTCTGCATGGTGAAACATGAAGTTAATGCTGATAAAATGTCAGTGAAATTTTTAAATTTGCTGCAAAATCTTTCCTTCCAAATAATACAATGCATGTTGGTCTCATGATTTTCAGGGTCTACATAGTTGGCTTTACTGCTATAAACTTTGATCCAGCCACAGACACCATCAATGAAGCTCAGTCAACAGCAGCTGTTACCAGCTTCTCTGGTTCTGCTTCCACAACTTCTACTTTTAGAACAGGTATCTATAGTACGTATTATAATGAATTTACCGTTTACATTTTTGACATTTTCTATTTAAGCTAAATGTTCACAACCAATGGGAGTGTTTCATTTCCATCACGTGCCAGAAATGAAACTGTTTTTTGAAACTGGTAAATTGATGGGTTTACTTCCGCTTTAACTTACCTGTAAATGGAGATCCGATACTGACATTGAACTATTTTATAGATCATGCAGCGTTGCCAGGCAGTGTGCAGATTGTTCGCTCTGCCTCGAGGGATGCTATGGACATCACCTTTCCAAGTTTTAAGTCTCCATCTGGACCCATAGTAGCTTATGCCATCATCATGACAACCGATTTACATGGTAGGAACGAAAAAAAATGAATAGAATGATATGGATTAGTGACATAGATGTGACATTAAGAAAAATTGTGTGGCCTCATTACATAGAAAACAAAAATAATGCTTGTAACCAAAGTACCACCATCCATAATTATATGAAATAAGGATTTGGGTCGGAGGCTCCGCTGGGTGCTCTGCATGCCCCGATGGTGCATAAGTGGGGTAAGAAGCTGCATACTGTACAATTGTTCATTATTATCTTGTCCCCCTCTTAAATCTTTGTATACATGGTTGTTTAAATACCTTTTGCAACTATGACATGTCTATAAATTTCCATTTCAGATATATGTTTTGTATTTCTTGAAGAAGCTATATGATTAGCGAAACTAGTCGAAATACTCTACCATATGCATCTGTTTTTATTGTTTAATTTGTTTATGTGCTAACAAAACTATGTAATTTTTATACATTTGTTTAAATGTGTATGTATTATCCTTAATATGTACCGTGATAGTCCACTAGCCCCCCCCCCCCCCCCCCTTGTTTGGGGCTCTGTTTGGGGACCAGACCCCCAAATCCTTATTTCATAAATGTGAAATTGAAAATCATTTAAACTGCATAGTCTTGCAATTTTGGAAGTATAAGCTTGCCTGAGTCTAATTTGCTTTAATTGTAGTTAAGATGTGATATTAGCCTCACAGAAAGGGCTTAGGGTTTCAATGGGTTGGTTGGTTGACTCATAGACTTGCATTGTGAGAAGGATCAGTAAATCACAAGCATTGTGTGGCACTGCAGAGAAGAAAGTAGATCCAGGATACGTAATGAGCCAACATGGCTTCCTTCATGCACATTTATAATTACAAACTATGCCTAGAAACATACTTTCTTTTTATAACATTATTTAAATAAAGCAAACCATTTTATAGAGTTACCCAACATGTTAAGCAGTCCCTAAAAAAATAAAAAGATTAAAATGAAAAAATTGTGTTTTTTGTTTTTTTTAAGAAAAGGGAGGCTGAATCTATCAAATAGATAGAAAATACAGTTTGGGAATTAATGTATTTTCATTAGTCATTTGTCATGCTATCCCATTGGTCATTCTTTTTCTAACTTGCAGGCAACACACTAACTAAAGGGTCTTTATCAAAGACGTATAACGATTTCAAGAATGGGTTGACCAGGACCTATGTGACCTCTGTCAATGAGCCACAGAACATCCAGAACGCTGACCAACTGAATCAGATAAGTGTCCACGTTGGAGATGGCACTGTTTCAAGGGGATACATCAATGGACCTCTGGACCCCACAAAAAATTACAGGTAATGGAGTTGCTTCCACATTCATACAACGGGAAAAACTTTGTGTTTAAAAATCAATACTAGCGTTGCTCAGACACTAGACTGAAACTTTGCTAAATTGAGCAGCAGTGTAGGGATTTGAATAGTTCCAAATATGGAGTTTCATAAAGATCCCTATATAATAATTAATAGCGTTTAGCAAAATTGTCAGTGTTCACATTAGGGAAATTTCAGTAAAAATTGGGCCATTTTAGCAAAATCTAACAACAAAAACAAGTGAGCCTCAAGTCAATTATAAGATGGTGATCATATGGCTTTGTGTATCAAAGAGATAGAACTAGGGTAAGCATTATGAGTAGAGTTGGCTTTGTTCATCAATCACAATGTCAGCACTAGGATGGTGATCACTTGGACTCCTAGGAAACAAATCCATGTTTTTTGGTATTCCTCCAAGCAGTCTTCATGGTGAAACATGAGGTTAATGTAGACGATATTTCAGTGAAGTTGTTACATTTGCTGCAAAATCATTCCTACCAAATAATGCACGTTGATCTTTTGACTTTCAGGGTCTACATAGTTGGCTTTACAGCAATAAACTTTGATCCAACCACAAACACCATCAATGAAGATCAGTCAACAGCAACTGTTTCCAGCTTCTTTGGTTCTGCTTCAACAACTTCTACTTTTAGAACAGGTATATATGTTTTGTAATATATTTACAGTCAACATTTTTCATATTTGCTATTTGTGATAAATGTTCTTTTTATCACCACTTAAATCGTAAACAATATCTGCTGCCTCTTGTCTCTCTGGTCCTCTCCTACTCTCCGAAACTGTTCCCCTCCTCCTTGTTTTAAAATTAAATTATTTTAAAAAGTACCCTAATTTCATCCATCTTCTGGCCAGTCCAGTGAGGGGCAGGGTCCATTCATCTCCTGTCCGGCCATGGTGATGGACGGCTCGTACTGCAGCACTCATTTACATGTGCATAATAATGTGGGAGCTCTGTTCAGTGTTTCAGTACTTTGGGCTCGGCCTGTTGAAATGATGAACCCCCCCAGGGGGTAGATCCATGACTGCATTGGCTCAGAGATAAGGGGTTAAATGACATGGCCTTTCATCCAGGCCTGAAGTAGGCATCTGTAAATAGTGCAGAATGACACAACCTGTACCCAGGGAATAATTACAGATTCAATTTGCAGACAGTCAGAGCCCGAGGTTACCCGAGCACCCAGTCTCCAGATCTGTCTAACTAGAAAGCTTTTTCTACTTTTACATTTTCAGCTACAATTTATTTTAAGCTGCTTTCACTGCTTAAAAGTATTAGCTGAAGTTGGGCCTTAATTTGTTTCGTCGCCCATTTTAAGTCCATTTAATGCTACATGTCCATCAAAACTACCTTGTCTACATGGTAACAACGCTGCTGCCAGATTTCATTGAAGACCAGTTAGCCTTGTCAGTCTGATAAAAGGAATCAGAAACATAAGGAATCTACAATTGTTACTCAGAAAAATAAAGACTACAGAGTTACTGCTAATTACAGACTGCATCATATATATCAGGGGTCTCCAAACTGCGGCCTGAGGGCCAGATGTGGCCCTTTGCTAGCCTTTATCCGGCCCTTGGGGCACTATTCCTCCCACTGACACCAGCAAGGGGGCACTATGTCTTCCACTGATACCAATGATGGGATACTATTCCACCTACTAATACAAATAATGGGGCACTACGCCTCCTACTGACCACCAACCCTGAGGCCATGTTTATTCTCACTGATGCGGGGCTCGGGACAGTCCTCCCCTTTCTTAAGTCTGAAGGACAGTAGACTGGCCCTTTGTTTGAAAAGTTTGGAGACCCCTGATATATATCATTCTTCTATTTAGCCAAATCTACACTTTAACTCACCTATAAATGGAGATGTGATACTGAGAGTGAATTATTTTACAGGTCATACAGAGATACCAGGCAGCGTGCAGATTGTTCGCTCATCCTCGAGGGATGCTATGGACATCACCTTCCAAAGTTTTAAGACTCCATCTGGACCCATAGTGGCTTATGCCATCATCATGACAACTGACTTATTTGGTAGGAAAAGTAAATTTAACAGAAGTATATGTATATTTTTTGAAATATATGCCTATCTGTGACTAGTTTTCTTTCACTATAGTTAAAATATGATATTAGCCACACAGGGAGTGCATTGGTTTCAATAAGGAAATCAACTCATAGAGACTTTCCCTGTGAGAAAGATTAGAAAGATAACCATTGTGTGACACTACAGAGCAGAAAGAAGATCCAGGATATGTAACTAACATGGCTTCATTTATGTTTATCTATAATTACAAGTTATGGCTAGAAACATTTGAAAACATTATTTATAAAGGTTCTTTTAATAGGGTTACCTAAAATTTAAAGCAATTTCCTCAAAAAATACAGAGAATAAAATGAAACATTTTTTTCTTTTTTTTTTCCAAGAAAAAAGAAAAAGTGAGGCCGAATCTACCAAATATAAAAAATATAATTTGGTGTTGAAAGTTTTCTCATTATTCATTTGTCATGCTATCCCATTGGTCATTCTTTTTGCAACTTACAGGCAACACACTAACTAAAGGGTCTTTAGCAAAGACATATAATGATTTCAAGAATGGGTTGACCAGTACCTATGTGACCTCTGTCATTGAGCCACAGAAAATCCAGAACGCTGACCAACTGAATCAGATAAGTGTCCACGTGGGAGATGGCACTGTTTCAAGGGGATATCTCAATGGACCTTTAGATCCCACAAAACACTACAGGTAATGGAGTTACTTCTACATCCATCCAACAGAACACACCTTGTGTTTAGAAAATCATTGCTCAGACACCAGACTGAATCTTTTAAATTGACCAGCGGTGTAGGGATTTGAAAAGTTGCAAATACAGATTTTGAAAAAGATCTCTATATAATAATTAGTGATGAGCAACATTTTCAGTTTTTACTTTTGGTGAAATTTCAGCAACAATTGGGTTATTTTAGCAAAATTTGAAAACAAAAGCAAATAACTGTCAATTATAACACAGTGAATATGTGACTTTGTGTATAAAATGTTTGACACTAGAGTAAACATTATGACTAGGGTTGGCTTTGATCATTAACAAAGCCATTGACCTCAGTGTCAGCACTGGAATGGTGATCACATGGCTTTCCTAGGAAAAAAAAACATGTTTTTTGATATTCCTCCAAGCAGTCTGCATGGTGAAACATGAAGTTAATGCTGATTAGACATTTGCATTAGTTTTCGTCCGAATGCATTTTCATCCGAATTTCTGGTATTTTCTGTGTCCAAACCTTAGCTCTATTAGTCCAAGATTATTCTACATAGAGAGAAAAGATTCGACATAGAGAGAAAAGATTCAACATTATAGAGACAATAGCAAAAAAGGTTGAATTTGCCTAACCTAACTCTATTAGTCCAAGATTATTCGACATAGAGAGAAAAGATTCGACATGAAGATTCGACGAAGCAGTCGGCGCAAGCGGACATTTATGGTCAAATGAACAGTGAACAAAATGGTGCAAACACCGCGCTAATATATACCAATTAAATATAAATAATCTTACAAATGAAATAATAAAAATGATATAGGTAGCAGCAGCTAAAAAAATGGGGATATACACATTAACAGAATAAAACAATACAAAAAGCCGCGCTGTGTGACAAAATAGGATAATAAATGTCCTATAACGATACTACTAAGTAAAGTCCAAGTGCAAAAAATAATTAATAAGGAAATATTCAATCTTTAGAGTTCATGTGAAAAATTATTTTAATGACTTTTCTAAAGAAAGTGACAATAAAAATGCAAGGTCAATCCGTGACTTGTGAAGTGATCCACCAGGAAAAAACGTGATCCACCACCGCTCTAATAGTGTGCTTACCAAAAGGCAAGCTTAGATAAGCCTGCACCTCAATGGTGTCCTGATGTAACCCGGACCATCAGACCTCCACACTGAATCCGGACATCCACAGATAGACCCGAATAGGCACAATAATTCCCTTTAGTAAGCCTCAATATGAATGCCTTCTGTGGACTACAGAAGACATCTCATTGTAATGGACAGGAGGGGGTGTTTGGAATCCAAATTAGGGGCATTGCTGTTCCTCCATACAGTACAGTGCCTGTAGGGCTGTGCGGGGCTCCAGGTGTTGTGGGCCCGCTCTTCTACAAGGACCCGGTGTAAAAACTCAAAAACTCAATGCATGTCGGTCTCTTGATTTTCAGGGTCTACATAGCTGGCTTTACTACTATAAACTTTGATCCAGCCACAGACACCATCAATGAAGCTCAGTCAACAGCAGCTGTTACCAGCTTCTCTGGTTCTGCTTCAGCAACTTCTACTTTTAGAACAGGTATATATAGTACGTATTATAATGAATTTACCGTTTACATTTTTGACATTTTCTATTTGTGCTATATGTTCTTTAGTTTGCAACTTATATCCTAAAGCAGGGATATGCAATTAGAAGACCCCTAGCTGTTGCAAAACTACAAGTTCCATCATGCCTCTGCCTCTGGGTGTCATGCTTGTGGCTGCCAAAGTCTTTGTCACGAGGGTCCCGTACCTGATGTGAGACTGAAGTAGTGGGGAGACCTCTCTTGCACCTCAGGTTCTTAAAGCCTCTGGAGATGGAGACAGAGACTTGGTGGGGACAGAGATATGGCACCCCTGCCGAGTGGCAGGGGTGCCAAGGGTGCAGAGCACCGTTCAAGCCTTAGTCCGGGATCCGAGCCGAGGTCAAGTCCAGTTGGGCAACGAAGCATAAAAGGGTTAATCAGAATAAGAATGGTTGAGATCCAAGCCGGGTTCAGTTCCAATCTGGCAGCTGAGTACAAAAGGGGCAAAGAAGTAGACTGGTTAAGGTACAAATCCGTGTCGATTGATGACTAAGCGCACGCGGGATGCAAGCTTCTTGGCTTATTGGTGTGCCACCCAATTCATGAACATATAGAATAGATCTTTTTTGTCTTAGCCATGATGTTAAATCTATATGGTTGGGTTGTACCCATGGTATAAACAATAGTGCGGTGCTTCCTGTACAAACATATGCTTGTGTTTGTATCTTTATCCTTTTTCAAATAAAGAATTAAAAAAAAAAAGGTACAAATCCGAGGTCAAAGGCAAGCAGCAATCCAGAGTAGTCAAACAGGTTTCCAGGTCACAACAGGTTCAGACAGATCACACACTAGCACAGGAACAAGGGGGGGCTGAAGATAATCCAGCAATTTGGCAGTGTTCGGGCCTTTTATAGGGAAGTTTGAGGTCACTTCCTGTGTGCCTCCTGGGCATTTTCCCGCCTTTTTCCATCAGGTTGATGTCACTTCCTGTGCACCTCCTGGGTATTTTCCCGCCTTTTTCCATCAGGTTGATGTCACTTCCTGTGCACCTCCTGGGTATTTTCCCCGCCTTTTTCCATCAAGTCTTCTGCGCAGGTGCGGGTTGGTGCCCTGAGGCATCTTTGCTCAGTTGGCACGGATTTCGTGGTGCATGCGTAGTAAGCCGTGGACTCTTACAGTCTTGCTATGCCTCATGGGACTTGTAGTTCTGCAACAGCTGGAGGTCCGCTAATTACATATCTCTGCCCTAAAGAATATCCGCTGACTCCCAACTTACAGACCTTCTCTACGCCCCTAAACTCATCCTTTGCACCTGCTCTTTGTTTTAAAGTAAAATGTCCAAAAACAGTACCCTAATTCCATCCATCTTCTGAATGTTTGGGTCCTTTCTCCTCCTAGCCAGCAATGGTGATAGGCTGTCCATACCGCAGTACTGATTGACATGTGCGTAAGCCACTATATGTTCAGTTTTGCAGTACCTTGAGCCTGAGATGTGGCAATGAAAAAACCTCCGAAAGTAGATACATGACAACCTTGAAGGCTCAAAGGAAAGGGGTTGAATGATGTGGTATTTCATCAAGACCTGAAGTGGGCATCAATAAATGCTGATGGACGACAGAGTTTGTACCCAGGGACTAATTACCTTTGAAGACAGTCAGGAGGTTATATGAGAATCCAATCATTTTACGTTGTTTAACTGCTTTAGGATACATGTCCATCAAAAACGACTCTGTCTACATGGTAACAATGCTGCTGCCATATCTTACTGTACAGCAATTAGCCTTGACACCCTGTTAAAGAAAGTTGAAAAATAGGGGATTTATTGCAGGAACAACAGGTAATAACACAATATTACAAGTGGGATTGCAAAAAAAAATAAAAATTCCAATCTTACTTCTGGTGGTTATAGATGGCATCATATACCGTATATATTTGAGTATAAGCCGAGTTTTTTAGCACATTTTTTTGTGCTGAAAATGCCCCCCTCAGCTTATACTCGACTTTTGGGGCCCCGTATTTCGGGGCCACTTGGTGATAGGAACCCCAAATTTGGTGTGTAAGCCCGGTGGAACTAGCACTACAACATATCCAGGGTGGGGTTCCTAGCACCAAGTGGTCCCAAGATACAGGGCCCCAAAGTTGGTTTGGAAAATGTCATTCTCTGCTTCAGAAAAGTGCTTGACATTTTCCGAACCAACTTTGGGCCCCCGTATCTTGGGGCCACTTGGTGCTAGGAACCCCAGCCCCAGTTCTAGTTCCACTGGGTTTGCATACCAAATCTGGGGTTCCTAGCACCAAGTGGCCCCGAGATACGTCGCCCCAAAGTCGGTCAATTGTGTCCATCTGCAGCAATGTCATTTCGGGACCCTTTGGGTTCAGAGACCCCAAATTTTGACTGCAGCTAGGGGGCATCTAGGAACCCTTAGATACCGAGTTTGATATTCGGGGGACCTATTGCTGCAAATGGGCACAGTGAGGCTGCAAATGGGCATTGTTGACCCTCTTTTCCACTTACAGTAGCTGCGCATTTCTCTCCCTAGGCTTATGCTCGAGTCAATAAGTTTTCCCATTTTTTGTGGTAAAATTAGGTGTCTCGGCTTATTGGGTTTTTTTTTTTTTTTTTGGGTTTGCTTATACTCGAGTATATATGGTATGTCGCTTTTGTATTTAGCCCAAACTTACACTTTAGCTTACCTGTAAATGGAGATGTGATACTGATACTGATTTTTTTTTTTTATACAGGTCATGCAGAGATTCCAGGCAGTGTGCAGATTTTTTTGTCATCCTCGAAGGATGCTATGGACATCAATTTCCAAAGTTTTAAGACTCCATCTGGACCCATAGTGGCTTATGCCATCATCATGACAACCGGATTACTTGGTAGGAAAAGCAAACATAATAAAAGTACTCAAACTAGTAGCATAACTGTGAAACTGAGAATAATTTAAATAGACTTTTCTTGCAGTTTTTGAAGGGTAAGTTTGTATGAATTTAATATACTTTAACTGTAGTTGAGATGTTATATTAGCCACACAGAGAGTGCATTGGTTTCAATGAGAAAATCATAGACTTGCCTTGTGAGAAGGATGAGAAAAGCACAATCATTGGCCTGCAAAGCAGATTCAGGATATCTAATGAGCTAGCATGGTTTTCTTAATGTTACATAGTTGCATAGTAGGTGAGGTCGAAAAAAGTCCATCAAGTCCAACCTATGTGTGTGATTATATGTCAGTATTACATTGTATATCCCTGTATGTTGTGGTCGTTCAGGTGCTTATCGATGCACCCCCCGCTGAGACCACCGCCTGTGGAAGTGAATTCCACATCCTTGCAGCTCCTCTACGTAGTTTAAGGTACATCTATAATTACAAGTTCTGCCTAGAAACATACAAAATGTTTCTTGATAACAATATTTAAACAAAACAAATCCTTTTTTTATAGGGTTACCTAAAGTTTTAAACAATTCCCTTGAAAAATAAAAAGAATAAAATGAAAATAATGATTTATTTCACAAAAAAAAAAAAAGAAAAAAGGCTGAATCTCTCAAATATAGAAAATATTATTTAGTGTTCAATGTATTTTTATTTGTCATTTGTCATGCTATCCCATTGGTCATTCTTTTTTTTTTTTTTTGTTTAACTTGCAGGCAACACATTAACTAAAGGGTCTTTATCAAAGACATATAATGATTTTAAGAACGGGTTGACCAGTACCTATGTGACCTCTGTCATTGAGCCGCAGAACATCCAGAACGCTGACCAACTGAATCAGATAAGTGTCCACGTGGGAGATGGCACTGTATCAAGGGGATACGTCAATGGACCCTTGGACCCCACAAAACATTACAGGTAATTGAGTTGCTTCTACATTCATCCAAACAGAACACACCTTGTTTTTTTAAAATCAAGAATCCCATTGCTCAGACACCAGATTGAATCTGTTAAATTGACCAGCAGTGTAGGGACTTGCAAACGTTCAAATACAGATTTTTAAAAAGATCTTTATATAATAATTACTAGTGATGAGCAAAATTGTCAGTTTTCATTATGGTGCAATTTCAGCAACAATTGGGCTACCGTATATACTTGAGTATAAGCCGAGTTTTTCATCACGTTTTTTGTGCTGAAAGTGCCCCCCTCGACTTATACTGGTGTCAATCACTTTTCTGCAGCAGAGAATTACATTTTCCGACCCGACTTTGGGGCCCCGTATCTCTGGGCCACTTGGTGCTAGGAACCCCAAATGGATATGTTATAGTGCTAGTTCTACTGGGTTTGCACACCAAATTTGGGGTTCCGAGCACCAAGTGGCCCTGAGATACGGGGAAAATGTAATTCTCTGCTGCAGAAAAGTGCTTGACATTTTCCTACCCGAATTTGGGGCCCCGTATCTCAGGGCCACTTGGTGCTAGGAACCCCAAATTTGGTGTGCAAACCCAGTGAAACTAGCAGTGGGGTTCCTAGCACTAAGTGGCCCCGAGATACAGGGCCCCAAAGTCGGTCAACTGTGTCCATCTGCAGCCATGTCATTTTGGGACCCTTTGGGTCCAGAGACCCCAAAGTTTGACTGCAGCTAGGGGGCATCCAGTAACCCTTAACTACCAAGTTTGAAGTTTGGGGGACCTATGGCTGCAAATAGGCACAGTGAGGCTGCAAATGGGCATTGTTGATCCTCTTTTCCACTTACAGTAGCTGCGCATTTCTCACCCTAGTCTTATACTCGAGTCAAAAGGTTTTCCCATTTTTTTATGGTAAAATTAGGTGCCTCGGCTTATATTTGGGTTGGCATATACTCGAGTATATACAGTATTTTTTGCAAAATGTAATTATAAGTTTATTATAAAACAGCAAATATTTGGCTTTGTGTGTAAAATGTTTGGCACTAGAGTAAACATTATGGCTAGGGTTGGCGTTGTTCATCAACAAAACCAATCGATCGTGATGTCAGCACTCTGCTGGTGATCACTTGGATTCCAAGAAGAAGTCTGCATGCAGTGAAACCTGATGCTAATGTGGATGACATTTCAGTGAAATTGTTACATTTGCATCAAACTCATTATTCCTCCCAATAAATAAAATGCCTCTTGACTTTCAGGGTCTACATAGTTGGCTTTACTGCTATAAACTACGATCCAACCACAAGCACAATCAATGAAGATCAATCGACAGCAGCTGTTACCAGCTTCTCTGGTCCTTCTTCAACAACTTCTATTTATAGAACAGGTATATATGTATTGTAATTTACTGTACTCATTATTAACATGTTTAACATTTACTATTTGTACCATACCTTTTAGAGTTGATCACCTATATTTATATATCAAATTATTTTTAAGAACATGCAGAGATACCAGGCAATGTGCAGATTGTTCGCTCATCCTCGAGGGATACAATGAACATCACCTTCCAAAGTTTTAAGACTCCATCTGGACCCATAGTGGCTTATGCCATCATCATGACCACCGATTTACATGGTATTATTATTATTATTAATATACAGGATTTATATAGCGCCAACAGTTTGCGCAGCGCTTTACAACATGAAGGCAGACAGTACACGTACAATACAAATCAATACAGGAGGGATCAGAGGGCCCTGCTCTTTAGAGCTTACAATCTAGAAGGGAGGGACAAGTTGAAACAAAAAGGTAATACTGTGGGGGATGAGCTGATGGAGAAAATTAAAATACAGTTGTTAGGTGTGGGTAGGATAGGCTTCTCTGAAGAGAAGGGTTTTCAGGGATCGTCTAAAAGCTAATAAAGTAGGACATAGGTGGACAGATTAGGGTAAGGCATTCCATAGGATTGGAGAGGCTCTGGAAAAGTCCTGAAGGCGAGCATGGGAGGAGGTGACGAGGGAGCTAGAGAGCAGGAGGTCTTGAGAGGAACGAAGAGAACGAGTAGGTCGGTATTTAGAGACTAGGCAAGTGATGTAGCTGGGGGCTAAATTGTGGATGGCTTTGTACGTAGTTGTTAGTATTTTCAATTTAATTCTTTGGCCAAGTGGAAGCCAGTGGAGGGATTGACAGAGAGGAGTGGCAGACAAAGAGTGATTGGTAAGGTGGATGAGTCTGGTGGCAGCATTCATGATGGATTGAAGAGGTGATAGACTATGTAGAGGTAAGCCAATGAGAAGGGAGTTGCAGTAGTCGAGGCGAGAGATGACCAGTGAGTGAATTAAGAGCTTTGTTGTGCCATTGGTTAGAAAGGGGCGTATTTTGGAGATGTTGCGGAGGTTGAGACGGCAGGATTTGGACAGTGATTGGATGTGTTGCTTGAAGGAGAGTTCAGAGTCCAGCACTACACCTAGAACCTTGGCATGAGGGGGATGGGCTTATTGTTGTGCCACTGATTTTGCCAGAGAGATCAGAGGGAAGGGGCATATGGGAGAGGAAAATTTATAAGTTCGGTTTTGGATAGATTGAGTTTGAGGAAGTGGTGTGACATCCAGACTGATATATCTGATAGTAAATTAGGGATAGATAAGTTAGGAGACAGAGGGAGTGAGCTGAGGGGTAGAGAAATAGATTTGGGTGTCATCAGCGTAGAGGTGGTATTGGAAGCCATGGGAGGCTATCAGGGAGGAGGTGTAGATTTAAAATAGGAGAGATCCAAGAACAGAACCTTGGAGGACCCCAACAGAGAAAGGAAGAGGAGAGGAGGAAGTAGAGTTGTAAGAAACGCTAAAGGTGCGGTTGGATAAGTAGGAAGAGAACCAGCGAAGTAGGAACAGCAATCCTAATAGAATTATATAAATTAGTTGTAGAACTGTTGAGCATCACGTAAACTGACTAGTCCTGCATTAAAAAAAAAACATAATAAAAGTGAAAATAATGTTTTTTTTTCAAGAAAAAATAAAAAAGCGAGACTGAATCTATCAACTATAGAAAATATAATAAGGTTGTTGAAAGTATATTATTTGGTCGTTTATCATTCTATCCCAAGGGTCTTTCTCTTTCGTCTTTCAGGGAACAAACCAACTAAGGGGTCTTTATCGAAAACTTATAATGATTTCAAGAATGGGTTAACCAGTTCTTATGTGACCTCTGTCGTTGAGCAGCAGAATATCAAGAACACCGACCAATCGAATAAGATAAGTGTCCATGTTGGAGATGGCGCTGTTTCAAGGGGATACGTCAATGCTCCATTGGACCCCACATTACACTACAGGTAATGGAGTTGTTTCCACATCCATCCAACGAGGCAAGCCTTGTCTATAAAAATCAAAAGTCACATTGCTCAAACAACAGACTGAATATTTGTTTTTTTTTAATCAAATACTTTTTATTGAAAAATAAATTCTTCATTTTACATTTTATGCGTCACAAGGAAAGCAATAAAAAAATACAATTCCCCCCACCTTCCAACCCCCTCCCCCAATCTTTGCTGAAATTGGCTGGTGGTGGATCAATTTTGGAAGTTCCAAACAGAGTTTAACCGCTTGGTAACTGAGGGTAATACAAATGGTAATGCCTGAACACAATTTTGCAGCTTTGACATGTGTTAGTAAAACTGTACGTATCATTACAAGTACTTAAAGTATTTGGATGCATTATATATTTTTTCAGAACAAATTGGACTTTATTTTGGTGGTAAATGGTAATGGACATCTCCTCTTTTTTTTATTACCAAAGTAAAACTGGTCCATAATAGTAAAAAAAAAAAAAAAAACTGTAAATTTCTTGCTATTACCATAACCCAGTGTTTCTCAACTCCAGTCCCCAAGGTGCCCCAACAGGTCATGTTTTCAGGCTTTTAATTATTTTGCACAGGTAATTTAACTGCCTTAGTAATTACCACAGCCGTTTCATCTGAGGGGAATCCTGAAAACATGACCTGTTGGTGCGGAAATGGGAGAACTCGAAAATTTAATTTGGAAATTCGAGATTTCGGAAATTAGAAAGTTCAGAAATTAGAAATTTCAGAAATTAGAAATTTCAGAAATTAGAAATTTCGGAAATTTGAAATTTCAGAAATTCAAAATTTGGAAAATTTTAGAAATTGGAAAATTCGAATTTGGAAATTCGAAATTTGGAAATTCGAAAATTCCAATTTTTCATATATTTGAAAATTAAAAAATTTGGAAATTTGAAAATCCAAAAATAAGAATGAAAATCTGAAAATTCAAAAGAATGAAGATCTGAAAATTCCAAAACCCAAAAATCTGAAATAATAACTAACTAACAATAAATATTAAATTATAGGTATTGGAATTTCCTTTAAAATTTGGCTGTTAGTGAACGTAATGAGTACGAATTTATCTGAAGTTATGAATTATCTGAAATAACGAATGCCATATCCAAACAAATGGAAAGTAATAATCTAATAATAATAAATAACAATAATAATAAAACCTTTTTATTATTATTATTTATTATAAATTTTTTCCATTACATTTATTTATATGCAGCATTTATTATTTCAGATAATTCGCAACTTCAGATAAATTGGTATTTGTTACGTTCACAAACAGCCAAATTTGAAAGGAAATTCCAATACCTATAATTTAATAGTTAGTTAGTTATTATCAGTTAGATATTATTTCAAATTTTACTGATTTTCTTTTTTTTCAGATCTTCTAATTTTTGAATTTCCGAATTTTCAAATTCCAAAATTAAAAATACAGAAATTCGAAGATTCGAAATTTCAAAATTTCGGAAATTTGAAATTTCAAAATTTCGGAAATTGGAAATTTCACAATTTCGGAAATTGGAAATTTCACAATTTCGGAAATTTGGCAAATTTTTGGCAAAACCAACTGCACAGAGGAGATAAGTATAACATGTTTGTTATTTAAAAAAAAAAAAAAGCCTTTACAATCACTTTAATGTTGACAAAGTTTTATTGAAAATGTTACATTTGCTGCAAAATCATTCCTCGAAAATACAAATATGACATCAAGCTCTTGTTTTTCAGGATCTACATAGTTGGATTTACTGCTATAAACTTTGATCCGGCCACAAAAACCATCAATGAAGATCAGTCAACAGCAACTGTTTCCAGCTTCTCTGGTTCTTCTTCAACATCTTCTATTTTTAAAACAGGTATATATGTATTGTAATTTTCTGTACTCATTATTAAAAATGTTTACATTTACTATATCTTTTAGAGTTGATCACCTATATTTATATATCAAATCATTTTTAAGAACATGCAGAGATATCAGGCAATGTGCAGATTGTTCGCTCACCATTGAGGGATGCGATAAACATCACCTTCCAAAGTTTTGAGACTTCATCTGGACCCATAGTGGCTTATGCCATCATCATGACAACCGATTTACATGGTAGGAACAGCGATCCTAATAGAATGATAAAAATTAGTTGTAGAACTGTTGAACTGAGCATCACGTAAACTGCATTAAAATTTTTTTATAAAAATGTAAATGTTTTTTTTTTTCAAACAAATTATAAAAAAGTGAGACTGAATGTAACAACTATAGAAAATATAATAATGTTGTTGAAAGTATTTTCTTTGGTCATTTTTCATTCTATCCCAAGGGTCTTTCTCTTTCGTCTTTCAGGCCACAAACCACATAAGGGGTCTTTATCGAAAACTTATAATGATTTCAAGAATGGGTTGACCAGTTCTTATGTGACCTCTGTAGTTGAGCAGCAGAATATCCAGAACACCGACCAATCGAATAAGATAAGTGTCCTTGTTGGAGATGGCACTGTTTCAAGGGGATACATCAATGCACCATTGGACCCCACTTTAAACTACAGGTAATGGAGTTGTTTCCACATCCATCCAACAAGGCAAGCCTTGTCTTTAAAAAGCAAAAGTCACATTGCTCAAACAACCGATTGAATCTTTGTTTTTTTTTAATCAAATACTTTTTATTGAAAAATAAATTCTTAATTTTACATTTTATGCATCACAAGGAAAGCAATAAAAAATACAACACTCCCCCTTTCCAACCCCCTCCCCCAATCTTTGTGAAATAGGCTGGTGGTGGAAGAATTTTGGAAGTTCCAAATATAGAGTTTAACCGCTTGGTAACTGAGGGTAATACAAATGTTAATGCCTGAACACAATTTTGCAACTTTGACATGTGTTAATAAAACTGTACATATCATTACAAGTACTTAAAGTATTTGGATGCATTTTACCTTTTTTTCAGAACAAATTGGACTTTCTTTTGGTGGTAAATGGTAATGGATATCTCCTCTTTGTTTTTCATAGCTTTTGGTCCATAATAGTAAAAAAAAATATGTTTTTACATTTAACTGTAAATTTCTTGCTATTACCATAACCCAGTGTTTCTCAACTCCAGTCCTCAACAGGTCAGGTTTTCAGGCTTTTAATTATTTTGCACAGGTGATTTGATCAGTTTCACTGCCTTAGTAATTAACACAGCCGTTTCATCTGAGGGGAATCCTGAAAACATGAACTGTTAAGGACTGGAGTTGAGAAACACTGCCATAACCTACCACCATAACCTACAACTCAAAATAAGTTCTCCAGCTTCTGACGATCAACAATAGTGTGCATTAGACATGTGCAATTTGTTTAGTTCTGAAGACAAATTTTGACAAATTTGTTAATTCAGAAATTTCGAATTTCCGAATTTCCGAATTGTCTAATTTCTGAATTTTCGAATATTGGAAAATTTGAAATTTTGGGAAATTCGAAATTTCAGAAATGCGAAAATTTGGAAAATTCTAAATTCAGAAATTTGTAAAATTTTAGAATTTTATAATTTTAAAATTCGGAAAATCCGAAGATTAGAAATTCAGAGATTTGAAAATTTGGAAATTCAAAAATTCAGAAATTCTAAAATTCTAAATTCATAAATTAGAAAATTTGGAATGGATACATAGAGCTCTGACTCTGCTTGTAGAAAGCTGCTGGCTTAGGGGCCCTCAAAGGAGGGAAGGACTAGGAGCAGCAAAGAGGGACCCGAAAAGAGGAGGATCCAGGCTGCTCTGTGCAAAAAACTGCACAGAGGAGATAAGTATAACATGTTTGTTATTTAAAAAAAAACAACAAACAAGCCTTTACAATCACTTTAATGTTGATGAAGTTTTATTGAAAATGTTACATTTGCTGCAAAATCATTCCTCGAAAATAAAAATATGACATCAAGCTCTTGTTTTTCAGGGTCTACATAGTTGGATTTACTGCTATAAACTTTGATCCAGCCACAAATACAATCAATGAAGATCAATTAACAGCAACTGTTTCCAGCTTCTCTGGTTCTTCTTCAACATCTTCTATTTTTAAAACAGGTATATATGTATTGTAATTTACTGTACTTATTATTAAAATTTTTAACATTTACTATATCTTTTAGAGTTGATCACCTATATTGATATATGAAATTATTTTTAAGAACATGCAGAGATACCAGGCAATGTGCAGATTGTTCGCTCACCATCGAGGGATGCGATGAACATCACCTTCCAAAGTTTTGAGACTCCAAATGGACCCATAGTGGCTTATGCTGTCATCATGACCACCGATTTACATGGTAGGAACAGCAATCCTAATAGAGTGATAAAAATTTGTTGTAGAACTGTTGAACTGAGCATCACGTAAACTGACTAGTCCTGCATTAAAATTTTTTTTTATAAAAATGAAAATAATGTTTTTTTTTTCAAAAATAAATAAAAAAGTTAGACTGAATTTAACAACTACAGAAAATATAATAAGGTTGTTGAAAGTATTTTCTTTGGTCGATTATCATTCTATCCCAAGGGTCTTTCTCTTTCGTCTTTCAGGCCACAAACCAACTAAGGGGTCTTTATCGAAAACGTATAATGATTTTAAGAATGGGTTGACCAGGACTTATGTGACCTCTGTAGTTGAGCCGCAGAATTTCCAGACCACCGACCAGTCAAAAAGTATAAGTGTCCATGTTGGAGATGGCGCTGTTTCAAGGGGATACGTCAATGCTCCATTGGACCCCACATTACACTACAGGTAATGGAGTTGTTTCCACATCCATCCAACGAGGCAAGCCTTGTCTATAAAAATCAAAAGTCACATTGCTCAAACAACAGACTGAATATTTGTTTTTTTTTAATCAAATACTTTTTATTGAAAAATAAATTCTTCATTTTACATTTTATGCGTCACAAGGAAAGCAATAAAAAAATACAATTCCCCCCACCTTCCAACCCCCTCCCCCAATCTTTGCTGAAATTGGCTGGTGGTGGATCAATTTTGGAAGTTCCAAACAGAGTTTAACCGCTTGGTAACTGAGGGTAATACAAATGGTAATGCCTGAACACAATTTTGCAGCTTTGACATGTGTTAGTAAAACTGTACGTATTATTACAAGTACTTAAAGTATTTGGATGCATTATATATTTTTTCAGAACAAATTGGACTTTATTTTGGTGGTAAATGGTAATGGACATCTCCTCTTTTTTTTTATTACCAAAGTAAAACTGGTCCATAATAGTAAAAAAAAAAAAAAAAACTGTAAATTTCTTGCTATTACCATAACCCAGTGTTTCTCAACTCCAGTCCCCAAGGTGCCCCAACAGGTCATGTTTTCAGGCTTTTAATTATTTTGCACAGGTAATTTAACTGCCTTAGTAATTACCACAGCCGTTTCATCTGAGGGGAATCCTGAAAACATGACCTGTTGGTGCGCCTTGAGGACTGGAGTTGACAAACAGTGCCATAACCTACCACCATAACCTACAACTCAAAAAACGTTCTCCAGATTCTGACAATCAACAATAGTGTGCAATTCGTTTAGTTCCGAATAATTTTTTTAACAAATTTTGACAAATTTGTTAATTCCGAAATTTCCGAATTTTTCAATCTCCGAAATTACAAATTCCTGAATTTTTTGAATTTCCAAATTTTTGATTTTCCGAATATTGGAAAATTTCGGAAATGGGAGAACTCGAAAATTTAATTTGGAAATTCAAGATTTCGGAAATTAGAAAGTTCAGAAATTAGAAATTTTGGAAATTAGAAATTTCAGAAATTAGAAATTTCGGAAATTTGAAATTTCAGAAATTCAAAATTTGGAAAATTTTAGAAATTGGAAAATTCGAATTTGGAAATTCGAAATTTGGAAATTCGAAAATTCCAATTTTTCATATATTTGAAAATTAAAAAATTTGGAAATTTGAAAATCCAAAAATAAGAATGAAAATCTGAAAATTCAAAAGAATGAAGATCTGAAAATTCCAAAACCCAAAAATCTGAAATAATAACTAACTAACAATAAATATTAAATTATAGGTATTGGAATTTCCTTTAAAATTTGGCTGTTAGTGAACGTAATGAGTACGAATTTATCTGAAGTTATGAATTATCTGAAATAACGAATGCCATATCCAAACAAATGGAAAGTAATAATCTAATAATAATAAATAACAATAATAATAAAACCTTTTTATTATTATTATTTATTATAAATTTTTTCCATTACATTTATTTATATGCAGCATTTATTATTTCAGATAATTCGCAACTTCAGATAAATTGGTATTTGTTACGTTCACAAACAGCCAAATTTGAAAGGAAATTCCAATACCTATAATTTAATAGTTAGTTAGTTATTATCAGTTAGATATTATTTCAAATTTTACTGATTTTCTTTTTTTTCAGATCTTCTAATTTTTGAATTTCCGAATTTTCAAATTCCAAAATTAAAAATACAGAAATTCGAAGATTCGAAATTCGGAAATTCGAAGATTCGAAATTCGGAAATTCGAAGATTCGAAATTCGAAGATTCGAAATTCGAAGATTCGAAATTCGAAGATTCGAAATTTCAAAATTTCGGAAATTTGAAATTTCAAAATTTCGGAAATTGGAAATTTCAAAATTTCGGAAATTGGAAATTTCACAATTTCGGAAATTGGAAATTTCACAATTTCAGAAATTTGGCAAATTTTTGGCAAAACCAACTGCACAAAGGAGATAAGTATAACATGTTTGTTATTTAAAAAAAAAAAAAAAGCCTTTACAATCACTTTAATGTTGACAAAGTTTTATTGAAAATGTTACATTTGCTGCAAAATCATTCCTCGAAAATACAAATATGACATCAAGCTCTTGTTTTTCAGGATCTACATAGTTGGATTTACTGCTATAAACTTTGATCCGGCCACAAAAACCATCAATGAAGATCAGTCAACAGCAACTGTTTCCAGCTTCTCTGGTTCTTCTTCAACATCTTCTATTTTTAAAACAGGTATATATGTATTGTAATTTACTGTACTCATTATTAAAAATGTTTACATTTACTATATCTTTTAGAGTTGATCACCTATATTTATATATCAAATCATTTTTAAGAACATGCAGAGATATCAGGCAATGTGCAGATTGTTCGCTCACCATCGAGGGATGCGATAAACATCACCTTCCAAAGTTTTGAGACTTCATCTGGACCCATAGTGGCTTATGCCATCATCATGACAACCGATTTACATGGTAGGAACAGCGATCCTAATAGAATGATAAAAATTAGTTGTAGAACTGTTGAACTGAGCATCACGTAAACTGCATTAAAAAAAATTTATAAAAATGTAAATGTTTTTTTTTTTCAAACAAATTATAAAAAAGTGAGACTGAATGTAACAACTATAGAAAATATAATAATGTTGTTGAAAGTATTTTCTTTGGTCATTTTTCATTCTATCCCAAGGGTCTTTCTCTTTCGTCTTTCAGGCCACAAACCACATAAGGGGTCTTTATCGAAAACTTATAATGATTTCAAGAATGGGTTGACCAGTTCTTATGTGACCTCTGTAGTTGAGCAGCAGAATATCCAGAACACCGACCAATCGAATAAGATAAGTGTCCTTGTTGGAGATGGCACTGTTTCAAGGGGATACATCAATGCACCATTGGACCCCACTTTAAACTACAGGTAATGGAGTTGTTTCCACATCCATCCAACAAGGCAAGCCTTGTCTTTAAAAAGCAAAAGTCACATTGCTCAAACAACCGATTGAATCTTTGTTTTTTTTTAATCAAATACTTTTTATTGAAAAATAAATTCTTAATTTTACATTTTATGCATCACAAGGAAAGCAATAAAAAATACAACACTCCCCCTTTCCAACCCCCTCCCCCAATCTTTGTGAAATAGGCTGGTGGTGGAAGAATTTTGGAAGTTCCAAATATAGAGTTTAACCGCTTGGTAACTGAGGGTAATACAAATGTTAATGCCTGAACACAATTTTGCAACTTTGACATGTGTTAGTAAAACTGTACATATCATTACAAATACTTAAAGTATTTGGATGCATTTTATCTTTTTTTCAGAACAAATTGGACTTTCTTTTGGTGGTAAATGGTAATGGACATCTCCTCTTTGTTTTTCATAGCTTTTGGTCCATAATAGTAAAAAAAAATATGTTTTTACATTTAACTGTAAATTTCTTGCTATTACCATAACCCAGTGTTTCTCAACTCCAGTCCTCAACAGGTCAGGTTTTCAGGCTTTTAATTATTTTGCACAGGTGATTTGATCAGTTTCACTGCCTTAGTAATTAACACAGCCGTTTCATCCTGAAAACATGAACTGTTAAGGACTGAAGTTGAGAAACACTGCCATAACCTACCACCATAACCTACAACTCAAAATAAGTTCTCCAGCTTCTGACGATCAACAATAGTGTGCATTAGACATGTGCAATTTGTTTAGTTCTGAAGACAAATTTTGACAAATTTGTTAATTCAGAAATTTCGAATTTCCGAATTTCCGAATTTTCTAATTTATGATTTTTCGAATATTGGAAAATTTGAAATTTTGGGAAAATCGAAATTTCAGAAATTCGAAAATTTGGAAAATTCTAAATTCAGAAATTTGTAAAATTTTAGAATTTTATAATTTTAAAATTCGGAAAATCCGAAGATTAGAAATTCAGAGATTTGAAAATTTGGAAATTCAAAAATTCAGAAATTCTAAAATTCTAAATTCGTAAATTAGAAAATTTGGAATGGATACATAGAGCTCTGACTCTGCTTGGGTGACCCCCGTAGAAAGCTGCTGGCTTAGGGGCCCTCAAAGGAGGGAAGGACTAGGAGCAGCAAAGAGGGACCCGAGAAGAGGAGGATCCAGGCTGCTCTGTGCAAAAAACTGCACAGAGGAGATAAGTATAACATGTTTGTTATTTAAAAAAAAAAAAACAACAAACAAGCCTTTACAATCACTTTAATGTTGATGAAGTTTTATTGAAAATGTTACATTTGCTGCAAAATCATTCCTCGAAAATAAAAATATGACATCAAGCTCTTGTTTTTCAGGTTTTACATAGTTGGATTTACTGCTATAAACTTTGATCCAACCACAAATACAATCAATGAAGATCAGTCAACAGCAACTGTTTCCAGCTTCTCTGGTTCTTCTTCAACATCTTCTATTTTTAAAACAGGTATATATGTATTGTAATTTACTGTACTTATTATTAAAATTTTTAACATTTACTATATCTTTTAGAGTTGATCACCGATATTTATATATCAAATTATTTTTAAGAACATGCAGAGATATCAGGCAGTGTGCAGATTGTTCGCTCACCCTCGAGGGATGCGATGAACATCACCTTCCAAAGTTTTGAGACTCCAAATGGACCCATAGTGGCTTATGCCGTCATCATGACCACCGATTTACATGGTAGGAACAGCAATCCTAATAGAGTGATAAAAATTTGTTGTAGAACTGTTGAACTGAGCATCACGTAAACTGACTAGTCCTGCATTAAAAAAAAATTAACAAAAATGAAAATAATGTTTTTTTTTTCAAAAATAAATAAAAAAGTTAGACTGAATGTAACAACTACAGAAAATATAATAAGGTTGTTGAAAGTATTTTCTTTGGTCGTTTATCATTCTATCCCAAGGGTCTTTCTCTTTCGTCTTTCAGGCCACAAACCAACTAAGGGGTCTTTATCGAAAACTTATAATGATTTTAAGAATGGGTTGACCAGGACTTATGTGACCTCAGTAGTTGAGCCGCAGAATATCCAGAACACCGACCAGTCAAAAAGTATAAGTGTCCATGTGGGAGATGGCGCTGTTTCAAGGGGATACGTCAATGGAGCATTGGACCCCACATTACACTACAGGTAATGAAGTTGTTTCCACATCCATCTAGCAAGGCAAGCCTTGTCTTTAAAAATCAAAAAGTCACATTGCTCAAACAACAGGCTGAATCTTTGTGAAATCGGCTGGTGGTGGAAGAATTTTGGAAGTTCCAAATATAGAATTTAACCGCTTAGTATCTGAGGGTTACATAGTTAGCCAGGTTGAAAAAAGACACAAGTCCATCTAGTTCAACCATAAAAAAAATATATATACAATCCCCTATACCCAATCCTATACTCACAGTTGATCCAAAAGAAGGCAAAAAAAGTACTTAAGTATTTGGATGCATTATACCTTTTTTCAGAACAAATTGGACTTTCTTTTGGTGGTAAATGGTAATGGATATCTCCTCTTTTTTTATTACCAAAGTAAAACTGGTCCACAATAGTAAAAAAAAAAAAAAGTTTTTACATTTAACTGTAAATTTTTTGCTATTACCATATTACCATAACCCAGTATTTCTCAACTCCAGTCCTCAAGGTGCCCCAACAGGTCATGTTTTCAGGCTTTTAAATATTTTGCACAGGTGATTTGATCATTTTTACTGCTTTAGTAATTACCACAGCCGTTTCATCTAAGGGGAATCCTGAAAACATGAACTGTTGGGAGCCTTGAGATCTGGAGTTAAAAAATACTGCCCTAATCTACCACCATAACCTACAAATCAAAAAAAAAATTCCAGCTTCTGACAATCAACAATAGTGTGCATTAGACATGTGCAATTAGTTTAGTTCCGAATACATTTTTTAACAAATTTTGACAAATTCGTTAATTCTAAAATATCCTAATTAGCTAATTTTTCAATTTCCGAAATTTCGAATTTCCAGAGATTCAGAGTTTTGAATTTCCGAATTTTCGAATATTGGAAAATTTCGGAAATTGGAAAATTTCGGAAATTGGAACATTCGAAAATTAGAAATTTCGGAAATTAGAAATTTTGGAAATTCAAAAATTCATAATTAGGAAATTCAAAATTTTGAATTTTCATAAATTTGAAAATTCAAAAATAAGAATGAAAATCTGAAAATTCAAAAGAATGAAGATCTGAACATTTGAAAAACAGAAAATCTAAAATAAACTCATAATAAATATTAAATTATAGGTATTGGAATTTCCTTTCAATTCTGGCTGTTAGTGAACGTAACGAGTATGAATTTATCCGAAGTTGCAAATTATCTGAAATAACGAATGCTGTATCTAAATGAATGGAACGTAATGATATAATAATAATAAATAAAAATAATAATAAAACCTTTTTCTTATTATTATTTATTATTAATTTGTTCCATTGCATTTGTTTATATGCGTCATTCGTTATTTCGGATAATTTGTAACGTCATATAAATTTGTATTTGTTACGTTCACAAACAGCCAAATTTGAAAGGAAATTTCAATACTTATAATTTAATTGTTAGTTATTATCAGTTAGTTACTTTGAATTTGACCAATTTTCTCTCCTTTTTCAGATTTTCGAATTTTTGAATTTCCGAATTCTGAAAATCCAGAAATTCAGAATTTGAAGATTCTAAATTTCAACGTTTTGGAAACTCTTAATTTCGGAAATTAGAAAATTTGGAAAATTTGAAATTCGGAAATTTGGAAGATTTGAAAATGTAAAAATTTGAAAATTTGGAAATCTGAAAACTAGAAATTCAGAAATTCAAAAATTTGGAAATTCAGAAATTCAAAATTCAGAAATTTGAAAATTTGGAATGGATACACGGAGCTCTGACTCTGCTTGGGTGACCCCCTGTAGCAAACTGCTGGCATAGGGGCTCTCTAAGGAGGGGGGACTAGGAGCGGCGAATAGGGACACGTGAAGAGGAGGATTTGAGCTGCTCTGTGCAAAACCAACTGCACATAGGAGATAAGTATAACATGTTTGTTATTTAGAAAAAAAAACAAGCCTTTACAATCACTTTAATGTTGATGAAGTTTTATTGAAAATTTTTACATTTGCTGCAAAATCATTCCTCACAAATAAAAATATGACATAAAGCTCTTGTTTTTCAGGGTCTACATAGTTGGATTTACTGCTATAAACTTTGATCCAACCACAAATACAATCAATGAAGATCAGTCAACAGCAACTGTTTCCAGCTTCTCTGGTTCTTCTTCAACATCTTCTATTTTTAAAACAGGTATATATGTATTGTAATTTACTGTACTTATTATTAACATTTACTATTTGTACTATATCTTTTAGAGTTGATCACCTATATTGATATATGAAATTATTTTTAAGAACATGCAGAGATATCAGGCAATGTGCAGATTGTTCGCTCACCATCGAGGGATGCGATGAACATCACCTTCCAAAGTTTTGAGACTTCATCTGGACCCATAGTGGCTTATGCCGTCATCATGACTACCGATTTACATGGTAGGAACAGCAATCCTAATAGAATGATATAAATTAGTTGTAGAACTGTTGAACTGAGCATCACGTAAACTGCATTAAAAAAAAAATTATAAAAATTAAAATGTTTTTTTTTTCAAAAAAAATTATAAAAAATTGAGGCTGAATGTAACAACTATAGAAAATATAATAAGGTTGTTGAAAGTATTTTCTTTGGTCGTTTGTCATTCTATCCCAAGGGTCTTTCTCTTTTGTCTTTCAGGCCACAAACCAACTAAGGGGTCTTTATCGAAAACTTATAATGATTTCAAGAATGGGTTGAGCAGAACTTATGTGACCTCAGTAGTTGAGCCGCAGAATATCCAGAACACCGACCAGTCAAAAAGTATAAGTGTCCATGTTGGAGATGGCGCTGTATCAAGGGGATATGTCAATGCACCATTGGACCCCTCATTAAACTACAGGTATTGGATTTGTTTCCACATCCAACAAGGCAAGCCTTGTCTATAAAAAGCAAAATGTCACATTGCTCAAACAACAGGCTGAATCTTTGTGAAATCGGATGGTGGTGGACGCATGCTCAGAAGACATTCGGAGACTAAAGCTATTGGCTACTGGCCTCTACGTAGTCCCGTCGTATGTGTTGTACGTCAACTCGTTCGGAACGATCGGATTTTCTGACAACTTTGTCTGACCGTGTGTGCAACACAAGTTTCAGACAAAATCCGTCAGAAAAAAATCAGATGGATTTTGTTGTTGGAATGTCCGACCGTGTGTACAATGCATTAGAGGCAGAGGCATGATGGAATTTGTAGTTTCACCACAGCTGGAGGGCCGAGGTTGCCTACCCCTGCTCTAAGCAGTCTATACGGTGAAACATAAGGTCAATGTCAATGAAATTTCTATGAAAATATTACGTTTACTGCAAAATTATTTCTCGTAAAAAAAAAATATTAACTATCTCTTAACTTTCAGGGTCTACATAGTTGGCTTTACCGCTATAAACTTTGATCCAGCCACAGACACTATCAATGAAGATCAGTCAACAGTAAATGTTGCCAGCATCTCCGGTTCTGCTTCAACATCTTCTATTTTTAGAACCGGTATATATGTTTTGTTTTAATGTACTATAGTTGTAGTAAACATTTTTTATTTACTATTTGTGATATACATTTTGAGGTTAACCTCCTATATCGATATATTGAATTATATTTAAGGTCATGCAGAGATACCAGGCAGTGTGCAGATTGTTCGCTCACCCTCGAGGGATGCCATGCACATCACCTTCCAAAGTTTTGAGACTCCAAATGGACCCATAGTGGCTTATGCCGTCATCATGACAACTGACTTACATGGTAGGAACAGCAATCCTAATAGAATTATACAAATTAGTTGCAGATCTGTTAAAGTGAGCATGACTTAAACTGACTAAACAAATAAATATGTCAGAGAAATAAAATTCCAAAAACATTAGCAGCGCTATAAAAATTGCAGATATCTAAATACCTAAAATACCATCAATCAAAATGATTTGGTATAACAATGAATAAGATTAAATCCACTGTGAATCAATATATTAATAATACATAAATCAATTCAAGTCCATAAAGTGCAAAAATTGTATTAGCAGAGGCGGCTCTAGGCTTTGTGAGGCCTTAGGCAAATCTTAGACATGAGGCCCCACTCATGCCCAAAATGGGAAAAATAATGAAAGCAATAGAAATTAACTGTATAAATTGCATGATATTCCCTTCAACTGTAACACACACATCAGGCGAATTAGGCGGCCGCGAGGACCCTAGGAGTGCGAGGCCTTAGGCGACCGCCTAATTTGCCTAATTAGAGAGCCGCCTCTGTGTATTAGTGTCATGTGGAATATCAAGGGAACAAGCTGTCAGCAATTCCAGAGTAGAAAAAAGACTCCTTCACCACACCACTTGTGCCGTAGCCCTGCAGAACATCTACTTACCAGACCCAGCTGGTTTATGCGCTTATCAGGATGATATATATCCTCTTATGCTCTGGGCGCATCCCATCATAATGCAGAATCAGTGGGAGCCCTGAGCGTGTCACTAACCACGTTGCCTACAACCAGATGCCATCAGGCGTCCCCAGCAGAGGATATATATCAGCCTGATAAGCGCATAAACCAGCTGGGTCTAGTAAGTAGATGTCCTGCAGGGCTACCGCACAAGTGGTGTGGTGAAGGAGTCTTTTTTCTACTCTGGAATTGCTGACAGCTTGTTCCCTGGATATTCCACATGACACTAATACACAGAGGGGGCTCTCTAATTAGGCAAATTAGGCGGTCGCCTAAGGCCTCACACTCCTAGGGTCCTCGCGGCCGACTAATTCGCCTGATGTGTGTGTTACAGTTGAAGGGAATATCATGCAATTTATACAGTTAATTTCTATTGCTTTCATTATTTTGGGCATGAGTGGGGCCTCATGTCTAAGATTTGCCTAAGGCCTCACAAAGCCTAGAGCCGCCTCTGCTAATACAATTTTTGCACTTTATAGACTTGAATTGATTATTGTATTATTAATATATTGATTCACAGTGGATTTAATCTTATTATTCATTGTTATACCAAATAATTTTGATTGATGGTATTTTAGGTATTTAGATATCTGCAATTTTTATAGCGCTGCTAATGTTTTTGGAATTTTATTTCTCTGACATATTTATTTGTTTATTTAAATTTTATTATAGTATCTGCTTTTAATGTTTGCTTAAAGTAAACATTTTATCCGTGTGCGCTGAGGGAGACATATTATTATTTTAGTATTTCTCATTTTTTCTACATGACTTAAACTGACTAGTCTTGCATTTTTTGAAAATATAAGGTTTCTTGAATCTAACTTGCTTTAACTGTAGTTGAGATGTGTGATTTTAGCCACCCACAGAGTGCATTGAAGTCAATGAGTTGGTTGCCACGTTTACTTTGTGCCTGGGTTCACAGAGGAACCAGCGAGATTCCAGGGCCGGTTCCCGCATCGCATCTCTCCTGCAGGCAGTTCATACTCCCCTCTGTAAACTGATGCGGGTGTCAATACAATGTTCATGACACCCCCAGATCGGTTCACAGATCACAGTGCAAACTGTGAATTCGGACAGAAATCAGATTGCATGGGTGGTCACACCCATGCAATCCAAATCCAGTGCAGGTTTAAAAAAGTCCCTGCCCCTTTTTTTATGTGAATCCAAAGTGAGTTCAGCCATACAACTGTATGGCTGAACTGGCAATGCACAGACATCCCATGCAATCGGCACCGCAGTGTGGGTGAGAATCCCATGCGATGTCTGTGTTCGCTATAATGTGAACCCAGGCTTATTGTGAAAAGGATCAGTAAACCACAACCCTTGTGTGACACTGCTGAGCAGAAAGAAGGTCCAGAATACATAATAAACTAACATGGCTTCCTTGATGTGCATTTAGAATTAAAAACGATGACTAGAGCACACCTATTGGTAACATTATTTAAAAAAAAATCCTTAAGCCTCGTACACACGATCGGACTTTCTGACGGGAAATGTGTGATGACAGGCTGTTGGCGGAAAATCCGACCGTTTTTTTACGCTCCATCGGACAATTGTTGTCGGATTTTCTGTGGACAAATGTTGGATGGCAGGTTTTAAAAATTTCGGCAGACAAATGTGTGTTGTCGGATTTTCCGATCATGTGTACACAAGTCCGTCGGACAAAAGTCCAAAGAAAAACACGCATGCTCGGAAGCAGAAGCGGTCAGTCTTGTAAACTAGCATTCGAAATGGAGAATTAACATTCGTGGCGTGGCAAATTATGAAATCTGGAAATGCAGCGCACAATTCTCTTCTTCTTTAATGGGATAATAATGAAGCTGCTTTGCTGGTGATACTGATGAAGTTATTGCAAACTAATTTTCAAAGGCTTTTTTTTTTTCTAGTGATTTCAAGTATAATATTATTATCCTTTTTTTTTTTTCACCACAACACCATTATCCCGTTGTTTTTAAAATCAAATATACAACTATGTTGGTGTCCCTTGTCAATTTTACATTGTATTTTTTTTAATGTAACTGCCTATTCCCAAAGTAAGACACATAGCCAAGTATTATTCTACACAATTTTTTTATTGTGCATTAAAAAAAGAAAACAAATAAAATTAGACATGCTATCTGCCAATAGAACTTAACCAAAAAGTGCATTCTATGCATCCAAAAATATAGAAAATATACCAAACCAAATCATCATTCAACCAAAAAAATAATGTCAAAGCAATAACTCCAAGGCCAATAACACGTTATCTCCTCCGATTCCGCAACATGGCTGGTTGAAGAAACAAACTGAAAAGCACGAAATGAAAAACACGAACTGAAAAGCACTAAATGAAAAACGTGAAAAGAAAAGCGCCAATCAACACTCACCAAACTTCTACTAACACAAAATTAGCAGAAGGAGCCCAAAGGGTGGCGATAAGGAGGACTTGAAAAAACACGTAGTACGTGTAGTACGTTACTACGTTCGTAATTGTTGGCCAACAATTGTGTGACCGTGTGTATGCAAGACAAGTTGGAGCCAACACCCTTTGGAGAAAATTCCACGGTTTTGTTGGCCAGCAATCCGACCGTGTGTACGAGGCATTACAGTATGTGTTAAAAACCGGGGTTTAGTTAGCACATACTTGCAAACACATGCGTAAGCAGTAGAGCCACTTCACGGCACCCTGTATTACCTGCAGTTCTAGTTATTTAAATTTTTTGCAGCCTGGAAAGTTTTATACCAACTATCAGCAGATCAGCCACGCTCTTTTCAAAAAGTGACAGCTGGTAGTGGGAACTTCTCACCATACTGTTGGCAACCAGGGGTCTCGGATCGCCAGGTCGCTGTAGGAAATGGAACACGTTACCTGTGTCACCCTAAAAATGGGTGGAAGATGTAATATGATCCCAAAGATGAACTTTTCCTTTAAGAATTTTCTTTGACCCATTCTCAACCTGCCGCAGTATACAGTGGTGTGAAAAAGTGTTTGCCCCCTTCCTCATTTCCTGTTCCTTTGCATGTTTGTCACACTTAAGTGTTTCGGAACATCAAACCAATTTAAACAATAGTCAAGGACAACACAAGTAAACACAAAATGCAATTTGTAAATGAAGGTGTTTATTATTAAAGGTGAAAAAAAATCCAAACCATCATGGCCCTGTGTGAAAAAGTGATTGCCCCCTAAACCTAATAACTGGTTGGGCCACCCTTAGCAGCAACAACTGCAACCAAGCGTTTGCGATAACGTGCAATGAGGCTTTTACAGCGTCCTGGAGGAATTTTGGCCCACTCATCTTTGCAGAATTGTCCTAATTCAGTTACATTAGAGGGTTTTCGAGCATGAACGGCCTTTTTAAGGTCATACCACAACATCTCAATAGGATTCAGGTCAGGACTTTGGCTAGGCCACTCCAAAGTCTTCATTTTGTTTTTCTTCAGCCATTCGGTGGTGGACTTGCTGGTGTGTTTAGGATCATTGTCCTGCTGCAGAACCCAAGTTCGTTTCAGCTTGAGTACACAAACAGATGGTCGGACATTCTCCTTCAGGATCTCTTGGTAGACAGCAGAATTCATAGTTCCTTTTATCACGGCAAGTCTTCCAGGTCCTGAAGCAGCAAAACAGCCCCAGACCATCACACTACCACCACCATATTTTACTGCTGGTATAATGTTCTTTTTCTGAAATGCAGTGTTCCTTCTACGCCAGATATACTTGGACACACACCTTCCAAAGAGTTCCACTTTTGTCTCATCGGTCCACAGAATGTTGTCCCAAAAGTCTTGGGGATCATCAAGATGTGTTGTGGAGATATTGAGACGAGCTTTGATGTTCTTTTTGCTCAGCAGTGGTTTTCTCCTTGGAACGCTGCCATGCAGGCCATTTTTGCCCAGTCTTTTCCTGATGGTGGAGGCATGAACGCTGACCTTAACTGAGGCAAGTGAGGCCTGCAGTTCCTTGGACGTTGTTGTGGGGTCTTTTGTGACCTCTTGGATGAGTCGTCGCTGCACTCTTGGGGTAATTTTGGGCGGCCGGCCACTCCTGGGAAGGTTCACCACTGTTCCATGTCTTCGCCATTTGTGGATAATGGCTCTCACTGTGGTTCGCTGGATTCCCAAAGCTTTGGAAATGGCTTTATAACCCTTTCCAGACTGATAGATCTCAATTACTTTCTTTCTTAATTGTTCCTGAATTTCTTTGGGTCTCGGCATGATGTGTAGCTTTTAAGGATCTTCTGGTGGACCTTACTGTGTCAAGCAGCTCCTATTTAAGTGACGCCTTGATTGTGAACAGGTGTGGCAATAATCAGGCCTGGGTGTGGCTAGAGAAATTGAACTCAGGTGTGGAAAACCACAGTTATAGTATGTTTTAACAAGGGGGGCAATCACTTTTTCACACAGGGCCATGATGGTTTGGATTTTTTTTCACCTTTAATAATAAACATCTTCATTTACAAATTGCATTTTGTGTTTACTTGTGTTGTCCTTGACTATTGTTTAAATTGGTTTGATGTTCCGAAACACTTAAGTGTGACAAACATGCAAAGGAACAGGAAATGAGGAAGGGGGCAAACACTTTTTCACACCACTGTATACTGCGGCAGGTTGGCAGCCCTGCACGAACCGACATACAGGTACGTCGGCTCCTTTAAGGGCCTTAGCAGGCGTGCGTGCCGCCAGGGGACCCGATGTGCATGGTCGACCGTCGCAATGCCTGCCCGGCCACCCGAGATCACGGGCATGAGAGCCAGAATGGGGATCTGTGTGTGTAAACACTCATATCCCAGTTCTGTCACGGGAGGAGAGACAGATCGTCTGCTCCTAAAGACTAGGAACAGTGATCTGTCTCCTCCATTGAGTCCCATCCCCCCCCCCCCCCACAGATAGAAACACCTAGAAACACTGCAGGGAACAATTTAATTCCTTTATCGCCCCCTAGTGTTAACGCCTTCCCTGCCAATGACATTTACAGTAACCTTTTTTATAGCACTGATCGCTGTATAGATGTCAATGGTCCCAAAATAGTGTCAAAAGTGTCCGATCTGTCCGTCGCAATGTCGCAGTCCCAATAAAAATCACTGAAGGCTTCCAGGAAAAAAAAATTATAACAAAAATGCCATAAATCTATCCCCTATTTTGTAGACGCTATAACTTTTGCGGAAACCAATCAATATACGCTTTTTGCGATTTTTTTTTTACCAAAAATATGTAGAAGAATATATATTGGCCTAAACTGATGAACAAATTAGTATTTTTTTTTGTTTTTTTTGGGGGGGGGGGGGGGTTTTATTATAGCAAAAAGTAAAAAATATTGTTGTTTTTTTAAAAAAAAAAGTTTGCTCATTTTTTGTTTATAGCGCAAAAAATAAAAACCGCAGAGGTGATCAAATACCACCAAAAGAAAGCTCTATTTGTGGGAAAAAAATACGTATTTTTTGGGGTACAGTGTCGCACAACCACGCAATTGTCAGTTAAAGCGGCGCAGTGCCGTATCGCAAAAAATGGCCTAGTCTTTAAGGAGGCGAATTCTTCCGGGGCTGGAGTGGTTAAATAAAGAAATAATAAAACTGAAAATAATGAATTTTCCAAGAAAAAAATAAACGTGAGACTGAATCTATCAGATACTGTATAAGATAGAAAATATCATCAGGTTATTGAAAGTATTTTTTTTTGGTCATTTGTCTTTTTATTCCATTGGTCAATCTCTTTTTGTCTTTCAGGCCACCATCCAACTAAGGGGTCTTTGTCAAAAACTTATAATGATTTCAAGAATGGGTTAACCAGGAGTTACGTGACCTCTGTCGTTGAGCAGCAGAATATCCAGAACACCGACCAACTGAATCAGATAAGTGTCCACGTGGGAGATGGCGTTGTTTCAAGGGGATACGTCAATGGACCATTGGACCCCACATTAAACTACAGGTAATGGAGTTGAATCCACATCCATCAAACAAGAGACATACCCTGTGTTTAGAAATCAAGAGTCACATTGCTTGGACAACAGATTGAATCTTTATTAAATTTGCTGGCATTGGAGGAAAATTTCCAAATATGGAGTTTAAGGAAGATCTCTATACAATATTTACTAGTGATGAGCTAAATTGTGATTTTTTTTTCAGTTTGGTGAAAATTCAGCAACAATTATGTTATTTAAAAAAATAAATACATTAGCAGCAAACGCATGATATGTTCCCCAAGTTAATTCTAAAATAGTAATTATGTGACATTGTTTGTTAAAGGCTTGGCAATAGATTATGGCTAGGGTTGGCCTTGTTTCCCAACAAAGCCATTAATCTCAATGTCAGCACTGTTTTTTTAACTAATTTCGAAAAATTTGTTAATTCGGAAATATCGGAATTAACCAAAACCCGTTTATCAAATTTTCCCGAATATTCGTAAATTTGAATATTCAAAAATTCCTAAATTCGTATATTGGCACATTTGTAAAGTCATACATTCGTAAATTTGTACATTCGTGCATTCGTAAATTCCTAAATTCGTACATTTGTACATTCGTAACTTCGTAAATTTGTAAATTCAAAAATTAGGAAATCTGAAATAATAATTAACTAATAATAACTTAACTATTACTAACTAACAGAAAATGTTATGGCATCATCCTGATCATATATGTATCAAGCAAGGTTTTTTTCTGTCACAACATTTTTGTATGTTCATGCTTGTTGACTTGGTCAAAAAAAACTGTATGCGCCCCATCTATACTTGTGTAACATACTGAACATTCTTTATGTTTTAAATGCATCCACCCACGTTCTTTTGAAAAAATATTTACCTTTTCAAATGCATATACTCTTTGAGTGTCTATCTTTACCCTAAGCATCCCCTAGGGGTACTGGCCAGTGTTTATGTACACTTTAGCCTATCAAAATCTATTCTATTACTAACTATTAAATTATAGGTATTGGAATTTCCTTTCAAATTTGGCTGTTAGTGAACGTAACGAATACAAATTTATCCGAAGTTACGAATTATCCGATATAACGAATGCCGTATCTAAACGAATGGAACGTAATGAATTAATAATAATAAATAGCAATAATAATAATAATAATAAAAACGTTTTTTTATTATTATTATTTATTAATTTGTTTTGTTCCATTTGTTTAGATGCGGCATTTGTCATTCCGGATAATTCGTAACTTCGGATAAATTCGTATTCGTTACATTCACTAACAGCCACATTTTTTTAAAGGAAATTCCAATACCTATAATTTAATAGTTAGTTTTTTCAGATTTTCAGATTTTCGGGTTTTCGGATTTTCAAATTTCCGAATGTACGAATATTCGAATTTATGAATGTACGAATTTACGAATTTATGAATTGCAATCATAAAGAATGATCCGAAAAACTTAAAAAAAAAAACGAATGAAACGAAAACGAAAAACTAACAAATTTTTTGGCAGTGCACATGTCTACTGGTAAGGTGTTTACATGACTTTCTTAGAAAACATATCAATGCTTTCTTGGTATTCAGTCTGGTGAAACATGGTGAGCCCATTAATGTCTATGAAAATTCTGAGAAAATTTTAAGTTTACTGCAAAATCATTCCTCACAAATAAAAAGATGGACATTGATCTTTTGACTTTCAGGGTCTACATAGTGAGCTTTACCGCTATAAACTTTGATCCAACCACAAACACTATCAATGAAAATCAGTCAACAGCAACCAGCTTCTCTGGTTCTGCTTCAACAACTTCTACTTTTAAAACAGGTATATATGTCTGGTAACTTACTGTATTTATTGTTACCATTTTTCACATTTACTATTTGTACCATACCTTTTAGAGTTGATCACTCATATCTATATATTGAATTATTTTTAAGAACATGCAGATATATCAGGCAGTGTGCAGATTGTTCGCTCACCGTCGAGGGATGCCTTGGACATCACCTTCCAAAGTTTTGAGACTTCAAATGGACCCATAGTGGCTTATGCCATCATCATGACCACCGATTTACAGGGTAGGAGCAGCAATTATAATAGAATTATACTAATTAGTTGTAGAACTGTTACATAGTTACATAGTAGGTGAGGTCGAAAATAGACATCAAGTCCAACCTATGTGTGTGATTATGTGTCAGTATTACATTGTATATCTCTGTATGTTGCGATCGTTCAGGTGTTTATCTAACAGTTTCTTGAAACTATCGATGCTCCCTGCTGAGACCACCGCCTGTGGAAGGGAATTCCACATCCTTGCCGCTCTTACAGTAAAGAACCCTCTACATAGTTTAAGGTTACACCTCTTTTCTTCTAATTTTAATAAGTGGCCACGTGTCTTGTTAAACTCCCTTCCGCAAAAAAGTTTTATCCCTATTGTGGGGTCACCAGTACGGTATTTATAAATTGAAATCATATCCCCTCTCAAGCGTCTCTTCTCCAGAGAGAATAAGTTCAGTGCTCACAACCTTTCCTCATAACTAATATCCTCCAGACCCTTTATTAGCTTTGTTGCCCTTCTTTGTACTCGCTCCATTTCCAGTACATCCTTCCTGAGGACTGGTGCCCAGAACTGGACAGCATACTCTAGGTGCGGCCGGACCAGAGTCTTGTAGAGCGGGAGAAATATTTTTGTTGAACTGAGCATCACATAAACTGACTGGTCTTGCATTTTCCGAAGGACAAGGTTTCTTGAGTCTATAGAACTACATTTGAGATACGATTTTAGCCACCCACAGAGTGCATGGAAATCAATGAGTTGGTTGTCTCATAGACTTTCATTTTCAGAAGGATCAGTAGACCACAATTGTGTGACACTGCAGAGCAGAAAGCAGTTCCCGAATATGTAATGGGCTAACATGGAATCGTTCATGTACATTTAAAATGATAAGTTATGAGTAGAAAACACATATTGGTAACATTATTTTTTTTTTTTAATCCTTTATTTTCTTGGGATTCTTCAAACATTAGGCATTCTCTATACAAAAAAAAAAAAAAATATATATAATGTTTTTTTTTTTTCCAAGAATAAAAGTGAGACTGAATCTACCCACTATAGAAAATATAATGAGGTTGTTGAAAGTATTTTCTTTGGTCATTTATCATTCTATCACATTGGTCTCTCTCTTTTGCCTTTCAGGCCACAAACTAACTAAGGAGTCTTTATCAAAGACTTACAACGATTTCAAGAATGGTTTGACCAGGACTTACGTGACCTCTCTCATTGAGCAACAGAATATCCAGAACACCGACCAATCGAATAACATAAGTGTCCACGTGGGAGATGGCACTGTTTCAAGGGGATACGTCAATGGACCATTGGACTCCGCATTAAACTACGGGTAATGGAGTTGTTTCCGCATCCATCCAACAAGACAGACCTTGTTTTTAAAAATCAAGTGTCACATTCAGTGGCGGCTGGTGGTATATTTTTTGGGTCACCGGTCCCACACTTACCCCATCTAGGTCGCGGTGGCTCTGGGCTTCCCCTACATCTCATCCCTCCCCTGCATCACGTTGTGCGTCTCCTCCCTCCTCCTCCTCCTAGGCAGCCAATGGGATCACCTCTCCTATTCACCAATCGGGTGACGGCTGCTTCCTGATTGGCCAGGAGGGGAATCAATGTGACGATAGTGAATATTCATTCGCTATTGTCACACGAGTGGGTGTGCATGGGACGCAGTGCTCTGCGCCCCAAGCCCATCCTTTTTGTATGTCTATTAGAGCCTCTGGCTCTAATCAAGTGTTTAAAAAAAAAAACATTGCCCATTGGAATCCATGTGTCCGGAGCCCCGAATGTAGATTAGGGGCCGGATGCATTGATTGGGGGAGCGGCGCCCTTGCGCCCCTAATGAACGGGCTGCCACTGGTCACATTGTTTGGACAACAGACTCAATATTTGTTTAATTGACTGGTGGTGGAAGAGATTGAAAAGTTAAAAAAATAGAGTTTAACCCCTTAGTGATTGAGGGTAAAATAAATGTCAATGCCTGAATACAATTTGCAACTTTGACAAGTAAAACTTGTTAGTAAAACTAAACATATCATCACAACTACTTAGTGTATTCAGGTGAACAATACCTTGTTTTCTTTTAAGGACAAATTGGTCTGGTGGTAAATGTTAATGGATATGTACTTTTTTTTTTTTAATTATTATTATCAAAGGAAAACTGTATCAAAGTAGTAAAAAAAATTTTTTTTTAATTTAGCTGTAAATTCTTGCTATTACCTTAACTCCTGATGCTGCAGGCATCACCCCGGTACCGTTTTTTTAGAGCGGGCGCTCGGCTCATTAGGGATAACAACTGATGCGGCTAAAAGTCCCTCGGCTGTTATCCCAAAGGAGCAGGACGGGACGCCACCCCACCCGCCGCTC